>WNWK01006262.1:0-22500 GCA_009830355.1 Cherax destructor | reverse complement strand
GACAAGCCCAGTGGTGGCAAGCCCAGTGGTGGTGGCAAGCCCAGTGGTGGCAAGCCCAGTGGTGGCAAGCCCAGTGGTGGCAAGCCCAGTGGTGGCAAGCCCAGTGGTGGCAAGCCCAGTGGTGACAAGCCCAGTGGTGACAAGCCCAGTGGTGACAAGCCCAGTGGTGACAAGCCCAGTGGTGGCAAGCCCAGTGGTGGCAAGCCCAGTGGTGACAAGCCCAGTGGTGACAAGCCCAGTGGTGGCAAGCCCAGTGGTGGCAAGCCCAGTGGTGACAAGCCCAGTGGTGACAAGCCCAGTGGTGACAAGCCCAGTGGTGGCAAGCCCAGTGGTGACAAGCCCAGTGGCTACAAGCCCAGTGGTGGCAAGCCCAGTGGTGGCAAGCCCAGTGGTGACAAGCCCAGTGGTGGCAAGCCCAGTGGTGACAAGCCCAGTGGTGGCAAGCCCAGTGGTGGCAAGCCCAGTGGTGACAAGCCCAGTGGTGACAAGCCCAGTGGTGACAAGCCCAGTGGTGGCAAGCCCAGTGGTGGCAAGCCCAGTGGTGACAAGCCCAGTGGTGACAAGCCCAGTGGTGGCAAGCCCAGTGGTGGCAAGCCCAGTGGTGGTAACACAAGTTCAGGAACTTAAAAAGGTTTAAAGGTTACCAATAAGACTAGTCCTAGAGCAATGGGTATTGAACTGTGAGGAGAGGTTGAAATCAGTCTACCTGACGACCTCTGAGGAGAGAAAGACAAGGGAGATATGATCATGACATACAAAATGTTAAGGGGAGTCGATAAAGGAGAAAGGTACATATTGACTTAAGTGGACCAGGATCAAGTGGAAGCTGGACACACAGATGATCCATAGGGATGTCAGTGATGCCGACCAAGATGGTCTAGAAGGCGGGGCCAGGAGCTGAGTCTCGACCCCAGGAAGCACAACACGGTGAGTACACACACTAATAAAGGATATACATTACCCAGAGTTTCATTCCTCACTGATATATTTCCTTTGTAATTTACGAGCCAAATTAAAACTGGGAAAATGTCCTTCCTACCTGGCTCTGTTTTACCCCTCTGTTGTTCCAGGACACTATTACTGTTGTTCCAGCACACTATTACTGTTGTTCCAGCACACTATTACTGTTGTTCCAGGACACTATTACTGTTGTTCCAGAACAACAGTACTGTTGTTCAAGGACAATATTACTGTTGTTCCAGGACAATATTAAAGTTGTTTCAGAACAACAGTACTGTTGTTCCAGCACACTATTACTGTTGTTCCAGCACACTATTACTGTTGTTCCAGAACAATATTACTGTTGTTCCAGAACAATATTACTGTTGTTCCAGCACACTATTACTGTTGTTCCAGAACAACAGTACTGTTGTTCCAGCACACTATTACTGTTGTTCCAGCACAATATTACTGTTGTTCCAGCACACTATTACTGTTGTTCCAGCACACTATTACTGTTGTTCCAGAACAACAGTACTGTTGTTCCAGGACAATATTACTGTTGTTCCAGCACACTATTACTGTTGTTCCAGCACACTATTACTGTTGTTCCAGCACACTATTACTGTTGTTCCAGCACACTATTACTGTTGTTCCAGCACACTATTACTGTTGTTCCAGCACACTATTACTGTTGTTCCAGCACACTATTACTGTTGTTCCAGCACACTATTACTGTTGTTCCAGCACACTATTACTGTTGTTCCAGCACACTATTACTGTGTTCCAGCACACTATTACTGTTGTTCCAGCACACTATTACTGTTGTTCCAGCACACTATTACTGTTGTTCCAGCACACTATTACTGTTGTTCCAGCACACTATTACTGTTGTTCCAGCACAATATTACTGTTGTTCCAGCACACTATTACTGTTGTTCCAGCACACTATTACTGTTGTTCCAGCACAATATTACTGCTGTTCCAGCACACTATTACTGTTGTTCCAGCACAATATTACTGTTGTTCCAGCACACTATTACTGTTGTTCCAGAACAACAGTACTGTTGTTCCAGGACAATATTACTGTTGTTCCAGCACACTATTACTGTTGTTCCAGCACACTATTACTGTTGTTCCAGCACAATATTACTGTTGTTCCAGCACACTATTACTGTTGTTCCAGCACACTATTACTGTTGTTCCAGAACAACAGTACTGTTGTTCCAGACACTATTACTGTTGTTCCAGCACATATTACTGTTGTTCCAGCACACTATTACTGTTGTTCCAGACACTAACTGTGTTCAGTTACTGTTGTTCCAGCACAATATTACTGTTGTTCCAGCACACTATTACTGTTGTTCCAGCACACTATTACTGTTGTTCCAGCACACTATTACTGTTGTTCCAGCACAATATTACTGTTGTTCCAGCACACTATTACTGTTGTTCCAGCACAATATTACTGTTGTTCCAGCACACTATTACTGTTGTTCCAGCACAATATTACTGCTGTTCCAGAACAATATTACTGTTGTTCCAGAACAATATTACTGTTGTTCCAGCACAATATTACTGTTGTTCCAGAACAATATTACTGTTGTTCCAGAACAATATTACTGTTGTTCCAGCACAATATTACTGTTGTTCCAGCACACTATTACTGTTGTTCCAGAACAATATTACTGTTGTTCCAGACAATATTACTGTTGTTCCAGACAATACTTGTCTAGCAAATTTGTTGTGACATATATATATATATATATATATATATATATTATAATATGTTATAATTATTAGTGTATATATATATATATATATATATATATTTGTAGTGAAGGCAGGTTTGTTGGCGGGTGGTGACAGAAGCCTTCAATATAACTTTGTAAAGGAGGTTCAGTGGCTCCAACTTGTGGGAAAACTGTTTGAGGTCACTTTGTAGAAGTGCAGGAGGGGGGGAGGGGGAAGGAAGGGGAGGGAAGGGATTATGATGTTGCAGGAGGTTGTGCTGGGTTGGGGAAGAACAAGGAAGAAGGAACGGAAGGAGAGGAGGGAAAAGGAGGCCTTTTTGGAACAATAAAAACAACTATATAATAATAATAATAATAATAATAATAATATAATAATAATAATAATAATAATAATAATAATAATAATAATAATAATAATAATAATAATTATTATTATTATTATTATTATTATTATTATTATTATTATTATTATTATTATTATTATTATTATTATTATTATTATTTGTCAACACCTGCACTGTGCCCTACCAGGAGACAGGTGTTGTGTGCTGCTCCCACATATATTGAACATACTTAGGGTTAACTGGCACAGTAGACACACCCAATTACCCAAATGGGTCAGGTCGCCAATTTAGAAGCAATTATGTGAAGGTGCTTCTCTATGATGAGTTGGGGAGGGATAAATTGGAGAGGAATAAGCTGGGGAGGAATAAGTTGGGGAGGAATAAGTTGGGGAGGTTATGTTGGCCAAGTCTGCGATAAGGTGATAAGTCGGCCTAGTCTAGGAAGGCAGGTCAGGTCGGCTTAGTCTGGGAAGGCAGGTCAAGTCGGCCTAGTCTAGGAAGGCAGGTTAAGTCGGCTTAGTCTGGGAAGGCAGGTCACGTCGGCCTAGTCTAGGAAGGCAGGTCAAGTGGGCCTAGTCTAGGAAGGCAGGTCAGGTGGGCTTGCTCGGGAGACAGGTATGTGGGTAGTGGAAGGAGTCTGGAGATGTAACTGAAGGGTAGGAGGGAGTTCCGTGTTGGGAAGGGGGAAGAGGGGGAAGGGGGAAGAGGGGGAAGGGGGAAGAGGGAAGGGGTGGTGTGTGTGTGTGTGTGTCTACAAGTTTATCTTTCATGTCTGTTGTCTTGGTCTACATAATCTGTGTGTTTTGAAGATTACTTACATGTGAGAACTTACAGAGATGTGTTTGCTGGGTCTCTCTCAACCTTATCTCTGGTCTCTCTTGTTTACATTCTTCTCATTAGTGTCGTACCATTAGCAACAGTGACACGTAAAATTCGGTCTCTTCTGGCAGGTCGTTCATATGTATGAGATTTGTCAAGACACAGGACAAGTGTTTCCTGACGCGGGTTTTGGTTATATAATGACCCACACCTAGAGCTTTTGGTCATCTGACTGAAGCCTTCCACTGGCTTACCGGTCAACCCCCTTTAAAAATATGGTTATAATTATATTTCGACATGTATGAGAAAGAGTTGTGTTTCCAGCACTGATGCTTGGGGGACCCCACTATTTACTCTCACCCATTCTGATTTATATTCCTTACTGTCACTCTGTGCCTTCTGTCTCTCAGGTATCCCCTGGTCCCCTGGAACACTGTCTCCTAACACTGCCTCTTATTCCACTTTCTGAACTAATCTTTGGTATGGGATTGTATCAAAGGCTTTACTGCAGTCCAAGAAGATGCAGTCCACCCAGCCTGTCTGTTTTGTTTTATCGCTGCTGTTCTGTCATGGTAGTCTGTGTGTGTGTGTGTTTGTGTATTTATGACATGTTAAATAGCTATAAATGCAAATGACCAAATGACCAGGAACTTCACTATCAATTATTTTGATGGAGGACTAAACTAGCGTGTTGGAGTATGCAGCTGCACCAGTCATAGAGTATGCAGCTGCACCAGTCATAGAGTATGCAGCTGCACCAGTCATAGAGTATGCAGCTGCACCAGTCATACACTTTAATTTGATATCCTGAATAATTGAATGATACCATTACAGCTCTGGTAAATCAAACACGACACTGCCTATTGTAATTATACTTAACTTTTAATACCTAATATAAAGATAATTATTTCTTGTAATGGATATATCATGCGAGCACACACACACACACTCACACACACACTCACACACACACACACACACACACACACTCACATACACACACACACACACTCACACACACACACATAGTGGAGGCAGGAACCATACATAGTTTTAAGACAAGGTATGATAACGCTCATGGAGCAGGGAGAGCAGAGACCCAGTAGCAAACAGCGAAGAGACGGGGCCAGGAGCTGAGTCTCGACCCCTGCAACCACAATTAGGTGAGTACAATTAGGTGAGTACACACACACACACACACACACACACACACACAGACTCTCACACACACACACTCACACACACTCACACACACACACACACACACACACACACACACCTCACACACACTCACACACTCACACACACACACACTGGATAGGCTGCAAGCCTGGTCCAGCAATTGGCTCCTGGAGTTCAACCCAACCAAGTGCAAAGTCATGAAGATTGGGGAAGGGCAAAGAAGACCGCAGAGGGAGTACAGTCTAGGGGGCCAGAGACTACAAACTTCAATCAAGGAAAAAGATCTTGGGGTGAGTATAACACCAGGCACATCTCCTGAGGCGCACATCAACCAAATAACTGCTGCAGCATACGGGCGCCTAGCAAACCTAAGAACAGCATTCCGACATCTTAATAAAGAATCGTTCAGGACCCTGTACACTGTGTACGTTAGGCCCATACTGGAGTATGCAGCACCAGTTTGGAACCCACATTTATCCAAGCACGTAAAGAAACTAGAGAAAGTGAAAGGTTTGCAACAAGACTAGTCCCGAGCTAAGGGGTATGTCCTCGAGGAAGGTTAAGGGAAATCGACCTGACGACACTGGAGGACAGGAGAGATAGGGGGACATGATAACGACATATAAGATACTGAGAGGAATTGACAAGGTTGATAGAGACAGAATGTTCCAAAGATGGGACACAGCAACAAGGGGACACAGTTGGAAGATGAAGACTCAGATGAATCACAGGGATGTTAGGAAGTATTTCTTCAGTCACAGAGTGGTCGGGAAGTGGAATAGCTTGGAAGCGATGTAGTGGAGGCAGGTTCCATACACAGCTTTAAGAAGAGGTATGATAAAGCTCATGGCGCAGGAGAGTGACCCAGTAGCGGCCAGTGAAGAGGCGGGGCACAGGAGCTATGTCTCGACCCTGCAACCACAACTAGGTGAGTACAACTAGGTGAGTACACACACACACACACACTCACACACACACACACACACACACACACACACACACACACACACACACACACCACTACACACACTCACACACATTCACACACACACACACAGACACTCACACACACGACACACACTCACACACACACACACACATCACCACACACACACACACACACACACACAACACTCACACACACTACAGACACTCACACACACACACACACACACACACACTCACACACACACACACACACACACACACACTCACACACACACTCACACACACTCACACACACACACAGACACTCACACACACACACTCACACACACACACACACACACACACTCACACACACACACACACACACACACACACTCACACACACACAGACACTACACACACACACACACACACACACACACACACACACACACACACACACTCACACACACACACACACACACACACACACACCTGTGATAAGATATCATTGATATCAATCAAGCTAACTGGATCAACCTAACTTAAAATAGATAATATAGAATAAATGTTGAGCAGATATTTTAAAACAAGAATAAGGATAGAGAGATGGATGACACACCAAGAAGGATGAAGAACGACGAGAATAAAGAGTGAGGAAGGAGGAAGAGACTAACTAGAGAGCATAGCAACTAGAAAACCTCACAGGAAAATTTCAACTAGTGAGGTGACACATACGAGCACACAGACACACAAAACTGACACACGACTGTGACACTACATCTAGTGTCACACAGACGTGTACACTACATCTATGTCCACAGAGTGAACTACATCTATGTTCACAGAATGTGACACTACACTAGTGTCTCACAGACGTGGGACAATCTAGTGTCACACAGACGTGTGACACTACATCTAGTGTCACACAGACGTGTGACACTACATCTAGTGTCTCACAGACGTGTGACACTACATCTAGTGTCACACAGACGTGTGACACTACATCTAGTGTCACACAGACGTGTGACACTAGATCTAGTGTCTTTATTGTGGACGTGAAGATAACAGTGTTGTACTTGTCCTTTATATCTCAGCTGTCCACACATTATTACACTGACCATCTAGTGTCACACAGACGTACACTACATCTAGTTCACACAGACGAGACACACATCTATGTCACACAACGACACTACACTAGTTCACACAGACTGTGACACAATCTAGTGTTCAACAGACGTGAACTAATTATGTCACACAGACTGTGACACTAGATAGTGTTTAACAAGAATAGTAGAGAGTGGACTACAATCCAAGAGGTCAAGGACTGAAGATAACAGAGTAAGCAACACTTCACTGGCTACGTACACTGACCATCAACACTTCACTGGCTACGTACACTGACTATCAACACTTCACTGGCTACGTACACTGACCATCAACACTTCACTGGCTACGTACACTGACTATCAACACTTCACTGGCTACGTACACTGACTATCAACACTTCACTGGCTACGTACACTGACCATCAACACTTCACTGGCTACGTACACTGACTATCAACACTTCACTGGCTACGTACACTGACCATCAACACTTCACTGGCTACGTACACTGACCATCAACACTTCACTGGCTACGTACACTGACCATCAACACTTCACTGGCTACGTACACTGACCATCAACACTTCACTGGCTACGTACACTGACCATCAACACTTCACTGGCTACGTACACTGACCATCAACACTTCACTGGCTACTCACTGACTATCAACATTCACTGGCTACGTACACTGCCATCAACACTTCACTGGCTATGTACACTGACTATCAACACTTCACTGGCTACGTACACTGACCATCAACACTTCACTGGCTACGTACACTGACCATCAACACTTCACTGGCTACGTACACTGACTATCAACACTTCACTGGCTACGTACACTGACCATTAACACTTCACTGGCTACGTACACTTACACAGAGACCGAGAAGTAACAATTGAAATTGTTGACCAAAACTTTGCAAGACGTGTTGAACAATACGTCACAGGCGACGTAATAAAATTCTTGGAACACTATACAGACAATTCGTACGTAGGAGAGTGAAACGTATGACCACGTTACTATCCTCGTCTCAGACATCTAGATAATTCACGATAGTGCTTAAGGAGGGTGAAGAGAGCCTTCTGCTTTACTATCCTCGTCTCAGACATCTAGATAATTCACAATAGTGCTTAAGGAGGTTGAAGAGAGCCTTCTGCTTTACTATCCTCGTCTCAGACATCTAGATAATTCACGATAGTGCATAAGGAGGGTGAAGAGAGCCTTCTGCTTTACTATCCTCGTCTCAGACATCTAGATAATTCACGATAGTGCTTAAGGAGGGTGAAGAGATCCTTCTGTTTTACTATCCTCGTCTCAGACATCTAGATAATTCACAATAGTGCTTGAGGAGGGTGAAGAGAGCCTTCTGTTTTACTATCCTCGTCTCAGACATCTAGATAATTCACGATAGTGCTTGAGGAGGGTGAAGAGAGCCTTCTGTTTTACTATCCTCGTCTCAGACATCTAGATAATTCACAATAGTGCTTGAGGAGGGTGAAGAGAGCCTTCTGTTTTACTATCCTCGTCTCAGACATCTAGATAATTCACGATAGTGCTTGAGGAGGGTGAAGAGAGCCTTCTGCTTTACTATCCTCGTCTCAGACATTTAGATAATTCACAATAGTGCTTAATGAGGGTGAAGAGAGCCTTCTGCTTTACTATCGTTGCCTCAGATATGTAGATAGAATTAAACAGATCCCAGCAGACAGCTTCGGTGAGGACTGTGAGGTACTCAGCCATCTGACTGTCCTGTGTCCCTGTGTAATTTCTCTCTCCCTCTCTCTTCCCCTCCCTCTCTCTATCTCTCTACCTCTCTCATTTCCCCATCTTTTTCTCTATCTCCACCTTTTCTCTTCGAACATGAATAACCGATATTGGGCAATAAATTTAGTGAATGGCAGTGGAGGGAGGGCAGGGCGTGAGAGAGGAGTGAGGATAGAAGGGAGGAATGATGGAAGAGGGAAGAGGGAGGGAAGATGTACATGGGGTAAAAAGATGGAAGGATGGTAGATGGGGTAAAATATGATGAAGTGTGATGTTAGATGGTTTTACAACTGACTATTATGACCAGTGTGACTAGGTTACCAGTCTTAACTACGAGTGTTACTCCACTGTCACTCACAGAGTTGTATACCATTTGTCTACTCCAGGTTACCACCAGTTCTGTTATGACTATCACAACCCTCTGCTTCATCCACTACTAATATTACTGACTGTCACTCACAGAGTTGTATACCAGTTGTTCTACCCCAGGTTACCACCAGTTCTGTTATGACTATCACAACCCTCTGCTTCATCCACTACTAATATTACTGACTGTCACTCACAGAGTTGTATACCAGTTGTTCTACTCCAGGTTACCACCAGTTCTGTTATGACTATCACAACCCTCTGCTTCATCCACTACTAATATTACTGACTGTCACTCACAGAGTTGTATACCAGTTGTTCTACTCAGGTTACCACCAGTTCTGTTATGACTATCACAACCCTCTGCTTCATCCACTACTAATATTACTGACTGTCACTCACAGAGTTGTATACCAGTTGTTCTATTCCAGGTTACCACCAGTTCTGTTATGACTATCACAACCCTCTGCTTCATCCACTACTAATATTACTGACTGGCTTGTCTCACTCTCATATCATTGTCCTGGTACAGTTGCTGAACAAATAACAGGAGTCTGTTAACTTCAGGTTGCTCCATCTATTGTATATACATGACAATCCACGTAGGTTATTGCTTTAGTAAGTAGTTGAGTATGGTAGCGAGTGTACCAGGCAACATCCAGCTCCTGTCCTTCCTCACCATACTCTTCACACTCTATCACGTTATCTTGCATATACAACAATTTGAGTTGACCCAGCAATCTTAACTGATAGACTTACACTGATCTTGTAGGTGCTGAAGTCTCTGGCGACTCCTCTCACTAGGGTATCATGTATCTAGTTGAATCTCTTACTTGCAGAGTGCTTCTTTAGCTGCTTCTTGAACAACTCAGTTTGTCTTCATGTTTACAACAGTTAGTAGCATATTCTATACTTCTATAATTCTCTTCGGTAACAAAAACTTCCATACCTTCGTGTTGCATCTCCTGCCTCGTAGTTACGGACTCATTTAACACTTCAATTAGTTTTTCATGTTAGATTATGTCTAATCATTCAGTACTTTGAAGGTCTGAATGAGGTCTCGTAGTCTCAGGCTCCTGTTAGATAAATAGTTGAGTCTTCCATCACGGGAGGAGGAGGAAGAAGAGGAAGAGGAGGAGGAAGAAGAAGAAGAGGAGGAGGAGGAAATGATGATATGAAAAATATGAAGTGAAGAAAAAAGAGAAATAGCCAGACATTAAGGCAGACAGACAGACAGCCAATCAAACACACACACACACACACACACACACACACTGTAAACATTCATGTGAACGTGTGTACCCACCCTCCAGGTTGTTTCAGCTTCCATACCCACACCATGGTAGATCAACCTGCCACCCTAACTACCATGGTAGAACAACCTGCCACCCTAACTACCATGGTAGAACAACCTGCCACCCTAACTACCATGGTAGAACAACCTGCCACCCTAACTACCATGGTAGAACAACCTGCCACCCTAACTACCATGGTAGATCAACCTGCCACCTTAACTTCCATGGTAGATCAATTTGCCACCGTAACTACTATGGTAGAACAACCTGCCACCCTAACTACCATGGTAGATCAACCTGCCACCCTAACTACCATGGTAGATCAACCTGCCACCCTAACTACCATGGTTGATCAATCTGCCACCCAAACTACCATGGTAGATCAACCTACCACCCTAACTACCGAGTAGTGATCTCTAACTACAGAGTAGTGACCATTAACTAGCGAGTAGTGACCTCTAACTACAGAACAGTGACCTCTAACTACAGAGCAGTGACCTCTAACTACAGAGCAGTGACCTATAACTACAGAACAGTGACCTCTAACTACAGAACAGTGACCTCTAACGACAGAACAGTGACCTCTAACTACAGAGTATTTACCTCTAACTACAGAGTATTTACCTCTAACTACAGAACAGTGACCTCTAACTACAGAACAGTGACCTCTAACGACAGAACAGTGACCTCTAACTACAGAGTATTTACCTCTAACTACAGAGCAGTGACCTCTAACTATAGAGCAGTGACTTCTAACTACAGAGTAGGGACTTCTAACTACAGAGTAGTGACCTCTAACTGAAGTGACCTCTAACTACAGAGCAGTGACCTCTAACTACAGAGCAGGGACCTCTAACTACAGAGCAGTGACCTCTAACTACAGAGCAGTGACTTCTAACTACAGAGTAGGGACTTCTAACTACAGAGTAGTGACTTCTAACTACAGAGTAGTGACCCCTAACTTAATTTAACTCTCTATTGAACACAATAATAAAAATTTATTTGTGGAGTAAGATTAATGGTTTTAAAACCCACTAAACTATTTTTACAATGGCTTCCATTATATTTTTTTTCAGTTTATTGTCTTTATTGATTTATCTGGAATGAATAGAAATTCCCCAGGCGCTGAATGACCCCCCCCCCCTACTGGCTTAGCGCTTCCCCGCTAATTTTATGAAAATGTTCGAGGACATTAACACCCAAGGTACCTATTTACTGCTAGGTGAACAGGTGAAGTTGGTGTACGAAAACTAACACCCAAGGTACCTATTTACTGCTAGGTGAACAGATGAAGCTGGTGTACGAAAACTAACACCCAAGGTACCTATTTACTGCTAGGTGAACAGGTGAAGTTGGTGTACGAAAACTAACACCCAAGGTACCTATTTACTGCTAGGTGAACAGGTGAAGTTGGTGTACGAAAACTAACACCCAAGGTACCTATTTACTGCTAGGTGAACAGGTGAAGCTGGTGTACGGAAACTAACACCAATACCTCAACCCGCCCGTATATTGAACCTAAGTGCACTGGGTTGTGAGCCCAGTGCTACAGAGTTAAGATAATGAACACACACACACACACACACACACACACACACCTATCACTACACACACATCACTCACACACACACACACACACTCACACACACACACACCACCACACACACACACCACACACACACACACACACACACACACACCACACATCACACACACACACACACAACACACACACACACCACACACACACACACACACACACACTACACACACACACTCACACACACACATCACACACACACACACACACACACTCACACACACACACACACACACACACACCACCACCACACACTCACACACACACACACACACACACACACCACACACACACACACCACACACCACTCACACACACACACTCACACACACACACACACACACACACACACACACACACACACACACACACACACACACACACTCACACTCACACACAGAAACAAGGGGACACAATTGGAAGCTGAAAACTCAGATGAGTCAAAGGGATGTTAGGAAGCATTTCTTCAGCCACAGAGTAGTCAGGAAGTGGAATAGTCTAGAAATGATGTAGTGGAGGCAGGAACCATACATAGTTTTAAGACGATGTATGATAAAGCTCATGGAGCAGGGAGAGAAGAGACCCAGTAGCGGACAGTGAAGAGGCGGGGCCAGGAGCTGTGTCTCGACCCCTGCAACCACAATTAGGTGAGCACACACGTCTTTAAAAAACATAATATTTTACGACATATTCACAATTGTTAAATGCACTTCACACCTACATTTTCCTAGAAACCTTCTATGAAACCTCAATACATCATTCTTAATGAGTTGAGCAGCAAGCCCGCAGCTGCAACATTCAACATACACTCATTCAACATTCTTTTTTAGAGCAATAAGGTCCAGTTATACCGCCGAGGGAACGGGACTTTCAACCAGTTGGCGGTAGCCAAAAATATTATTAAAAACATATGACACTGTCACCCATGTAAATCCCTGTTAAATGGAGAGTTGAAAATTTAGTAAACAATCACTTTAGAGCATTACAATCACTGTGAATGTTGCTAATTGTTGACAAATTAATATGTGCTCCACATTCTGCTGTATAATAATTTATTTTAATGAAAGATTTATAAAGTGTATGTATATATATATATATATATATATATATATATATATATATATATATATATATATATATATATATATATAAATTGGCTTCACGTTGATGCATAATTCTCAATGCATATACATACATCAAGGTATATATATCTGTGTACATACAGGGATATACACTTTCACCATTTATCTCTCCGTTAAACCCTCAAGGGCCATACAGCAACTGGGCAATGGGAGATGATGCCAGGGAGGTGATGAGTAGCTCTACTTGCTGGGATCAAGAGCCAGTGGAGGGTCCAAGTCCACTACCAGCGGGTCTGACACTGCCGTAAACTCTAAATGTATTTTATTAATATCGGAATAAATCGTATCAGTTCAAACAGCGATGAATGTATTTTATTGAATGTATTTTGTTGAATGTATTTTATTGAAGTGAAACCTTGATGGCCAGGTGGGCCTCGCTGGATCTGGATTTGGGTTCATGAGATTTGTTTGGGGGAAAAATAGCATTCCTAGGGAGGAGTGAGGGGAAAATAGAGATTAGCGTTACACGCTGCACCGAGGGAGAGGGGAGGGGGTGGGGGGAGGTGGGGGGGGTGAGGAGGAAGGGTGGGTTAAGGGCAGAGGGAAGGGAGGGCTCCTGAATCTTTAACCGAGGCATCAGTACTCCATAAACGTGCTGTGGAAGGTAATCTGATTGTCGGCTCACAGAGAGAGAGAGAGAGAGAGAGAGAGAGAGAGAGAGAGCATAAGTGCGCTCACACGTTGAGTATGCTCCACTTTCTATCCCTCGTCTGGTTCTTGTCTCCTGGACAGATCTCTGATACATTTCAGCAGTGGTCAACACCGGAGGAACCTGGCTGACCTGACTGTTATGTACAAAGCTTCTCCAGAACATCACTTTCTCTGAAATCATTTAAAGTAGATGGCTCCAACTTCACCCTATTCCCCGTTTGTATGTCTCATAACTATAAAAAAGGCTTTAAAATGAGCTGATGTATGTAACAGCTCTTGTCTTGTAAACAAAGGTAGGAACACTTAACCTAACCGTGACGTGTGTCGAATATGTTTCACTTTATTCTACGCTCGTCACACGACCATTGCCATGACCTCTCGGCCAGCGAACTGGCAGTTCAGAGAATACCAGTTCTGGGGCCCCACTGCTATATTTATTGCCTAGTTCAATCTAACAATCAGGTGAGAGCACGCTTCCCCAGCCAAGTGTCTGCCTCCCTGGTTGGGAGGCAGACACTCGCCTACTCTGGTTGAAATCACTCATGACCTTCAGTATTTCTTGGTCGTCTCATCACTATACTGCTAACTTAACATCTTAACTTTGTAAATATTGTCAATAAGCGGTGAAGGAATACATGGGTAAAGAGATCTACCCTTGTGTTTGCCTTGCTACTGCCTTGCCCTCTTGATCCCCAAATACTGCTGGCTTTGTTTACGGTCAGGTGCTGCAGGCTTTGAGTTGCTGCCTGTGTTCGTAATACTAATCCTGTAAAACCCTTGTGTAAAAAAAAGAGATAAAGTCAGAAACACATAGAAGGGCAGAGAGAAAAACAGAAAGAAAAACAGAGAGAAAACAGGGAGAAAAACAGAGAGAAAAGCGGAGAGAAAAGAACAGAGAAACAAAGACAAAGAGAAAGACAGAGAGAAAAAACAGAGAAAGAGAGACAGAGAGAGAGAGCTACAAATTCTCAAGTGGTTTATGTTAGCCGCTATCAAGTGTATTAGTGCACCAGGAAGAGGAAACTAAACTGATTTTCCCCTCAGACTTGAGGGGAAAAGAAAAAATGTTTTGGTATCACATAGATGGAATACCAAGAGAGTAGAGGGAAGCCAAGACAGTGTGTATATATACCTTGTAATCTGTCTTTACCAGTGGTCGACCCAGCCATTTGGCGTTCACTGGCTGCCAGGGAGAGAGAGGGAGCTAGAGAGAGAGAAGGTGCCCCGTGGCCTGGTGGCAAAAGCTCTCTCTTCACACGGTGAGGGTCCGGGTTCGATTCCCGGCGAAGGGGTGGAAACATTGGACGTGTTTCCTTACACCGGTTGTCTATGTTCACCCATCAGTAAAATGGGTACCTGGGTGTTAGTTGACTGGTGTGGGTCGCATCCTGGGACAAAACTGACCTAATTTGCCCGAAATGCTCAGCATAACAAGCGGCTTTCTATATAGTAGTATGTCATTGATGTCAACTAGGCCTGTATACCGTGTACTTGTACTTGTAGTAAATAAAGATATTATAAAGGATAGAGAAAGTATATATATATATATATATATATATATATATATATATATATATATATATATATATATATATTTGTTGTGTGTGTGTGTGTGTGTGTGTGTGTGTGTGTGTGTGTGTGTGTGTGTCGTAGTACCCCTGCTCTCTCTCTTTCTAACTCGATATTTTTCCTGTCACTGCAACATTAATCTTTGAAACAGGCAATCTTTAACAACGACAGATGGAACACCAGCAATAGCAGCCACACCAGCAATAGCAGCCACACCAGAAACAGCAACAACAGCCACACCAACAACAGCCACACCAACACCAGCCACACCAACAACAGCCACACCAACAACAGCCACACCAACACCAACCACACCAACAACAGCCACACCAACACCAGCCACACCAACAACAGCCACACCAACAACAGCCACAACAACAACAGCAACTCTCACTATCCTCAATATTCATTTACCCAACTTCTCCATAGTCTCATACCCCCTTCACCAGAGTCTCATACCCCCTTCACCAGAGTCTCATACCCCCTTCATCAGAGTCTCATACCCCCTTCACCAGAGTCTCATACCCCCTTCATCAGAGTCTCATACCCCCTTCACCAGAGTCTCATACCCCTTCATCAGAGTCTCATACCCCTTCATCAGAGTCTCATACCCCTTCATCAGAGTCTCATACCCCCTTCCTCAGTCTCATACCCCTTCATCAGAGTCTCATACCCCCTTCATCAGAGCCTCATACCCTTTCACCAGAGTCTCATACCCCTTCATCAGAGTCTCATACCCCTTCATCAGAGTCTCATACCCCTTCATCAGAGTCTCATACCCCTTCATCAGAGTCTCATACCCCTTCATCAGAGTCTCATACCCCTTCATCAGAGTCTCATACCCCTTCACCAGAGTCTCATACCCCTTCATCAGAGTCTCATACCCCTTCATCAGAGTCTCATACCCCTTCATCAGAGTCTCATACCCCCTTCATCAGAGTCTCATACCCCTTCATCAGAGCCTCATACCCCTTCATCAGAGTCTCATACCCTTTCACCAGAGTCTCATACCCCTTCATTAGAGTCTCATACCCATTCATCAGAGTCTCATACCCCTTCATCAGAGCCTTATACCCCTTCCTCAGAGCCTCATACCCCTTCATCATAGTCTCATACCCCCTTCATCAGAGTCTCATACCCCCTTCATCAGAGTCTCATACCCCCTTCATCAGAGTCTCATATCCCCTTCATCATAGTCTCATACCCCCTTCATCAGAGTCTCATACCCCATTCATCAGAGCCTCATACCCCTTCCTCAGAGCCTCAAACCCCTTCATCATAGTCTCATACCCCTTCATCAGAGTCTCATACCCCTTCATCAGAGTCTCATACCCCTTCATCAGAGTCTCATACCCCTTCATCATAGTCTCATACCCCTTCATCAGAGTCTCATACCCCTTCACCAGAGTCTCATACCCCTTCATCAGAGTCTCATACCCTTCATCATAGTCTCATACCCTTCATCATAGTCTCATACCCCTTCATCAGAGTCTCATACCCCTTCATCATAGTCTCATACCCCCTTCATCAGAGTCTCATACCCCTTCATCAGAGTCTCATACCCCCTTCATCAGAGTCTCATACCCCTTCATCATAGTCTCATACCCCTTCATCAGAGTCTCATACCCCTTCATCATAGTCTCATACCCCTTCATCAGAGTCTCATACCCCTTCATCATAGTCTCATACCCTTCATCATAGTCTCATACCCCTTCATCATAGTCTCATACCCTTCATCAGAGTCTCATACCCCTTCATCATAGTCTCATACCCCTTCATCAGAGTCTCATACCCCTTCATCAGAGTCTCATACCCCCTTCATCAGAGTCTCATACCCCTTTATCAGAGTCTCATACCCCCTTCATCAGAGTCTCATACCCCCTTCATCAGAGCTAAAACACAAACATCAAAAATCTAAATATTCTGTTTGACACAAACTCATAAAATAAAGACCTAAGATACGCAGATTAACCTCTGTTAAAATAGTTAACTTAACCTGCCTCCCAACACTAAGTTAAAACCTCCTGCGGAGTGTTGTGGCAATGCTGAGTTTTGAGTACTTCTTGTTGGTGTGTGGAGTAAGTCAGAGATGATAACTTACAGTGTCTGTATGTTGAAGTTACAACTGCTAACTCCCCAGAGGTTGTTCAAACGAATTTTAGGCTCAGGTCGTCCCCCTCTCTATCTTTCTTTCTCTGTATGTCTGTCTGTCTGTCTCTCTCTCTCTCTCTCTCTCTCTCTCTCTCTCTCTCTCTCTCTCTCTCTCTCTCTCTCTCTCTCTCTCTCTCTCTCTCTCTCTCTCTCTCTCTCTCTCTCTCTCTCTCTCTCTCTCTTCTCTCTCTCTCTCTCTCTCTCTCTCTCTCTCTCTCTTAATCTCTCTCTCTCTCAGGCTGCTAACCATGTCTCTTTCTCACTGATGCCAATTAGTTGTAAAAAATGGGCAAGAAAAACAGGGGAATTGGGTTGTGTTTCAGAGGTTAAGGCTGACAGCGACTCTGGCTTAAGTTCTGACCTGACTCTCTCATCCCCACACCTGATGTACTCTGACCTGACTCTCATCCCTACACTTGATGTACTCTGTCGGTTGGTTGGTTAATTGGTTTCCAAGCCCATCGACTTGAAGTGGGCCATTAAGACTACATGTCACCATCATATATACGCACTGACAGACATACTCCTGTCGGTGTATATACCCTGTGAGCTCGCATCTTCTTCCACCTCTTCCCTGAAAATGCTGATCTTTTCTCATCTGGCATTCAAGTTACATGATGCTCAGTGGAGTCTTTTTAATTAATATCATTAGCCACACGCAATACCTTTTACCCAACACTGGAACACTTCCAGCAGGTACCGGAGTTTCTCACACATCCACACAACTGGAGTGTTTTCCACACACAGGATACAACATTCCAGCAGTACTGGAGTGCCTTGCACAAGACTGGAGTGTTTTCCACACACAGGATACAACATTCCAGCAGTACTGGAGTTTTCTAATATATTTCTACCCCCCTGGATGCGACTCATAACGTTGGCCTAGCAAACAGGTACCTACTTATACTACTAGGTGAGCAGGAACAGCAGGAGTGTGAGGAAATCTGCTCAAAATGCTCCTACCCTCCAAGTAATCGAGCCCGGAACCTTGCGATCGTGAGTTGTATGCTCTCACCAGTGAGCTACGTGTCACCTAATGATAGGTGGATCATGTAGTTGATTGAAGGTGAAGCTGAGGATGCATGAAGGTGAGTGAAAGTGAGGCTGAGGATGCATGAAGGTGAGTGAAAGTGAGGCTGAGGATGCATGAAGGTGAGTGAAAGTGAGGCTGAGGATGCATGAAGGTGAGTGAAAGTGAGGCCGAGGATGCATGAAGGTGAGTGAAAGTGAGGCTGATGATGCATGAAGGTGAGTGAAAGTGAGGCTGATGATGCATGAAGGTGAGTGAAAGTGAGGCTGAGGATGCATGAAGGTGAGTGAAAGTGAGGCTGAGGATGCATGAAGGTGAGTGAAAGTGAGGCTGATGATGCATGAAGGTGAGTGAAAGTGAGGCTGAGGATGCATGAAGGTGAGTGAAAGTGAGGCTGAGGATGCATGAAGGTGAGTGAAAGTGAGGCTGATGATGCATGAAGGTGAGTGAAAGTGAGGCTGAGGATGCATGAAGGTGAGTGAAAGTGAGGCTGAGGATGCATGAAGGTGAGTGAAAGTGATGCTGGAAGATACAATGGTATAGAGAGGGCTGGCAGCAGAGGTCGAGGCTACACATTTATAACTCAGTAAAGAGCGTTCCTAGCATGCTTCCCCATGATCATGTTGTGGCTGGGCAACCCTGAATCTCCCTAATTCTTCATCCCCCTGTCTCTCAGCCCCCTACCCCCTGCTTTTCCCAAAAATTCCCCTCCCTGCCTTCCTCCCTGCCCCGCCTCCAACTACGTATATCCATTCCCCTTACACCATTATTATATCTCTCTCTCTCTCTCTCCCTCCCCTCGTCTGTAAATCATTTTGTATTCAATGGCGTATCGTTAGCATCAATAGTGTTGCTGTATCATCAAAGGTTGATGAAAGAACTAGCCAGCTACAGCATCACTAGGGCTTTGATGTCACTCTGTGGAAAATGTCAAGGAAATGTATAGTGTATTGGCGGAGGATTGGTACAACAACACATAGCTGCTTTAATATTTATAATTTTAGTTAGTTAGGGAGAGAGATGAGGTAGGCAACAGCTCATACCTTGTAAATAAAGCTAGGAATTCTTAACCTAACTCTGTAAAACCCTTGTGTTAATAAAGAAAGAGAGAGAGAGAGAGAGGTTTCTCGTGGCTCGGTTGGCAGCGCACTCAGCTCATCTACTGAGTGTCCGTGGTTCGATGCCCGGCATCGATGAAAACGTTGGGCAGGTTTCCTTACACCTGGGTGTTATTCAAAAGTTGTATCATCACAATATTCATGGAGAAGAGTTCTAGCAACATTTCCCCGCCTTCCAGCAACATTTCCCCGCCTTCCAGCAACATTTCCCCGCCACGTAGCAACATTTCCCCGCCACGTAGCAACATTTCCCCGCCTTCTAGCAACATTTCCCCGCCCTATTGTAGTATTTCATCCCATTCTCTCACTTCCTATAATTTCCCGTCACCAGTCATCATCTTCCTCCTCCACTGTCAAGTTATTTAATATCGAGAAATATTCTACAAACTAGAAGGTTCTCCACCTTTACGGAATATTAATGAGATTATACAAGTCTGGCTCTGAATTTTCTTTAGTCTCTCTCTCTCTCTCTCTCTCTCTCTCTCTCTCTTCTCATATATATATATATATATATATATATATATATATATATATATATATATATATATATATATATATATATATATATATATATATATATATACTATCATAGATGTGTGTGTGTGCGCGCGCCTCCCTTGGAAGGTCGATAGGCTTTAAACTTTAAAAAAAAGCAGAACGGTACACATCATGAAATTATCGCTTTGTAAATAAATCGCAGGTGAAGGAGAGAGTAATAAGACCTTGTCACGGCAGCTATAAACTTCATCTTTGACTTTACTGAATGTGACTTTGTTGTTCTGGTGAAATATTCAGAGCTTTTGTTAACCTCGGAGTGTCCAGCTGATCCCTGCCTGGTAAATATGTACCCCCACACACTGTGGTCGAATATGTACCCCCACACACTGTGGTCGAATATGTACCCCCACACACTGTGGTCGAATATGTACCCCCACACACTGTGGTCGAATATGTACCCCCACACACTGTGGTCGAATATGTACCCCCACACACTGTGGTCGAATATGTACCCCCACACACTGTGGTCGAATATGTACCCCCATACATTGTGGTCGAATATGTACCCCCACACACTGTGGTCGAATATGTACCCCACAACACTGTGGTCGAATATGTACCCCCATACATTGTGGTAGAATATGTACCCCCACACACTGTGGTCGAATATGTACCCCCACACACTGTGGTCGAATATGTACCCCCATACATTGTGGTCGAATATGTACCCCCACACACTGTGGTCGAATATGTACCCCCACACACTGTGGTGAAATATGTACCCCCACACACTGGTGAAATATGTACCCCCACAACACTGTGGTGAAATATATACCCCCACAACACTGTGGTGAAATATGTACCCCCACACACTGGGGTGAAATATGTACCCCACACACTGTGGTGAAATATGTACCCCACACATTGTGGTGAAATATGTACCCCCACAACACTGTGGTGAAATATGTACCCCCACACACTGTGGTCGAATATGTACCCCCACACACTGTGGTGAAATATGTACCCCACACACTGTGGTGAAATATGTACCCCACACATTGTGGTGAAATATGTACCCCCACAACATTGTGGTGAAATATGTACCCCCTCACACTGTGGTGAAATATGTACCCCCACAACACTGGTGAAATATGTACCCCCACACACTGTAGTGAAATATGTACCCCCACACATTGTGGTGAAATATGTACCCCCACACACTGTGGTGAAATATGTACCCCCACACACTGTGGTGAAATATGTACCCCCACAACACTGTGGTGAAATATGTACCCCAAACACTGGTGAAATATGTACCCCCACACACTGGTGAAATATGTACCCCACACACTGTGGTGAAATATGTACCCCCACAACACTGGTGAAATATGTACCCCACACACTGGTGAAATATGTACCCCACAACACTGTGGTGAAATATGTACTCCTCAACACTGTGGTGAAATATGTACTCCTCAACACTGTGGTGAAATATGTACTCCTCAACACTGTGGTGAAATATGTACCCCAAACATTGGTGAAATATGTACTCCACAGCACTGGTGAAATATGTACCTCCACACATTGTAGTGAAATATGTACCCCTCAACACTGTGGTGAAATATGTACCCCGACAAAGCAGTGAAATAAGCACCCCCAACAAAGCTGTGATATATATACCCCCAGGTCCTCTGGGAGAGACTGCTGGTCGCTCCTGTGAATTAATTATCCACACAGAAATTCCCAAACCAATATAGTTGAGGTTAAGGTATATATGATAATATATTTATTTCCATTAACATAAATCGAAATATACAAATATATGTATTGCATATTAAGTTTAAATTGAATAATAAAATTCGCGTGTTTCTTGGGACGCTGTTGACCTCTACGTTATATATATATATATATATATATATATATATATATATATATATATATATATATATATATATATATATATATATATATATATATATATATATATATATATATACTGTAAGTACACATTATCTCCCATTTCACAACAGGATTCGAACCTGCACACTTGGCATCAAAGTACACAGAACTTTATCCACAGCCAGACTCAAGTCTGGTTGTGTGTTGTGTGTGTTGTGTGTGTGTGTGTTGTGTGTGTTTGTGTGTGTTGTGTGTGTGTGTGTGTGTGTTGTGTGTGTGTGTGTGTGTGTGTGTGTGTGTGTGTGTGTGTGTTGTGTGTGTGTGTGTGTGTGT
>WNWK01006261.1:75000-108232 GCA_009830355.1 Cherax destructor | reverse complement strand
TTAAATTTCCCAACGAACTTGGGATGGGGCATCCTTGACAAAAAAGTTTTTGTTTGCTGTGAAATAAGGTAATCTTGGGCTTACCCCCCCACAGGGAAGGCATTAAAAAAGGCATGTCAGTGTTCTCACTAGACAACAAAATTATCTGCCATGGTGGTGTGTGATCTGGGAATCAAGGGGTTAGCTTGCTCCCTGGAGACTGCCTAAAATTTTGGTTCAAGTCATGACACAGGCATGCATGTGTGTGTGTGTGTGTATTTTCATACATACTATTTTTCAGTGGACCCCGGTTTCCCCCCCCAAAACTCGAACAATTATGTAATGTAATATTTAAGTGCTTTTGTAAGGTATTTTGGGGTCTCGGCTAACCATTTAATTTTCCTTAGGGGAACAAATTTTTTTTGGTATTGGCTTTTGAACACCTTTGGAATGAATTATGGCTGAAACTCAGGGGTCCACAGTATATATTTTCAATATAGTATATACAGTGGTCCCCCGGTTACGATGGTCCCCAAACTCCCCTTTTATGTAAGTTTTTTTTTTTAAATCTTTTGAAAGTGTAATTTTGGGGGTCAAAAAGGTAGTCTATTTTACAACTTTTTTTAAAGGGAAATAAATTCGTTTGGTAATGGCACTTGAACAGCATTCGGGAATGAAAAATACGAAAAGGGGGTCCCACTGTATATGTATACATTTCCTCGGTTTTTCCCAAAATCGTTTCCCGAATGCTGCTCAAGTGCCATTACCAACAATTTTCCCCCCTTGAAATAATGTCACGTGGTTAGTCTATTTCAGACCCCAAAAATAAATTGCAACACACTTCAAAAAACACTTACATAAATGTTCAAGTTTTGGGGATGCACGAAAAGGGGGCCCTGTTTAATATATATACAGTGGACCCTGAGTTTATAATTCATTCCCGAATGCTGTTCAAGTGCCATTACTAAACAATTTGTTCCCATAGGAATAATGAAATAGGTTAGTCCGTTTCAGCCCCCAAAATACACTTACAAAAGCACTTAAATATTACACTTACATAATTGTTCGAGTTTTGGGTGGTCAAAACTCGGGGTCCATTATATATATATATATATATATATATAATATATATATATATATATATATATAAAAACACACACACACACAAAAAATAAACCCCTTATATTACACAGATTTATTTGGCATTTTTTGGTTATTGCACTATTGAAAAATTGCAGCACAATTTTATAAACACTTCATTATGACTGATTTGGGTGACTTACTGACTTGACTTTATTGATTTAAAAAGTTAGACTTCTTCACAGAAGGGACCTTGACAAATCTAGAAGCGTTTTGAACGTGTCTGAACAGCTGATACCTTCCCGTCAGTTGTATAATGTACTGGGGGTAAAATGCCCAGAAACCAACAGTTTTCCCCTAGTACAACCATCGACCTCAGTACCAGAACTGCTACCATCCACCTCAGCCCAGTAGGGCCACAGCATAACTCTCCACTCTCTTCACAATCATTGACAAACACCACACCCACAAATTAAGGTAAAAATACTATTATTTCTATTGCATTTGTAGTCTTAAGCAGTAAAAAACATAATACATTACGACAATGAACAACAATTACATATTCCATTTCATTTTTATAAGCTCTGGAGGTCTAATAAAAGTTGTTTGGCTTTTTGGGGCTCCCAGGAACGTAACCTAATTTTACCCATACGTTCTTCAGTGTATCTAACATGGCATTTTCAGGAACGTAACTACCGTGTAATACAAGCGTCTACTGTATGTATGTACTCACCTAATTGTGGCCCTGCCTCTTCACTGACCGCTACTAGGTCCTCTCTCTACCTGCTCCATGAGCTTTATCATACCTCATCTTAACCTTAAACTGTCTACACGTAGATCTACGTTCACTCGCGTACTGCTCTGAACATAGATCTACGTTTATTTTTCATTCCTTCAAATTTAGTGCGATAGGCCTGAG
Organism: Cherax destructor; assembly: GCA_009830355.1. Classification (NCBI taxonomy): domain Eukaryota; kingdom Metazoa; phylum Arthropoda; class Malacostraca; order Decapoda; family Parastacidae; genus Cherax; species Cherax destructor. Next base: position 106,254 of record WNWK01006261.1, on the reverse strand, counting down.
TCGCCTAGACATGAGAGAATGGGTCTGTGCCCTCAGTGTGCGCAGTATTAAAAAAATCCTGGACCACTTAGTACCTTGTGGGAGCACCAGTTCAACTGAGCTCCAGCTAGAGCAAATAGCATGGCAAACACCAGGGATTCACTGATGTCATGTCGCATTAACACTCCCCTTATAAGAGGAAAGTAAAAATAGCTTAGATAAATACATGAATGGCTGTGGGTGGGTGTGAGTTGGACCTGACTAGCTTGTGCTACTAGATCTGATGCCATGCTCCTTCCTTCAGAGGATGTGACCTGACTAGGTGGGTCATTGGTCTAAGCCAGGGGGTGACATGGACCTGCCTTGCATGAGCCAGTAGGCCTTCTGCAGTGTTCCTTCTTTTTCATGTTCTTATGTATTCGGCAGGCTGGCTGGCTTTGGCTGTCTATATCTATCTGTCCTATATCTCTGTATCTGTCTATATCTGTCTATCTACTATATATATACAGTGGTACCTCGAGTTACGATGGTCCCCAAAATCGCCCTTTTATGTAAGTTTATTTTTTTAAATGCTTTTGTAAGTATATTTTTGGGGGTGTAAAAGGACTAGTCTATTTTACATTATTCCTTATGGGGATAAATTCGTTTGGTAATGGCACTTGAACAGCATTCTCGAACGAAAAAATATCGTAACACGAGGCACCACTGTATATATATACAGTGGTACCCCGGTTTACGATGGTCCCCAAACTCACCCTTTTATGTAAGTTTATTTTTTTAAATGCTTTTGTAAGTGTAATTTTGGGGGTCTAAAAGGACTAGTCTATTTTACAACATTTCTTAAGGAGATAAATTCGTTTGGTAATGGCACTTGAACAGCATTCTGGAATGAAAAAATATCGTAAACCGGGGTACCACTGTATATATATATATATATATACAGTGGTACCCGACTTACGATATTTTTCATTCCAGAATGCTGTTCAAGTGCCATTACCAAACGAATTTATCTCCATAAGAAATGATGTAAAATAGACTAGTCCTTAGACCCCCAAAATTACACTTACAAAAGCATTTAAAAAATAAACTTACATAAAAGGGTGTGTTTGGGGACCATCGTAAGTCGGGTACCACTGTATATATATGTATATATATATATATATATATATATATATATATATATATATATATATATATATATATGTAATATTCTCTCTCTCTCTCTCACATGTACACATAAGTACAGTTATTATACATAGTGTAAATTATTACCTAGGATAACCCAAAAATTCCAGGCAAAGTGCTATACAATGCTTGTAGATATAAGACATATATTATCATGTCACTTATGCATCGTGTATAATACCTGTTGGTTTACGAGCCGTACTCTGAGACTGAGACAAGCAGACAGAAAGACACTTACACAGGCAGACAGAAAGACAGATAAGCAGAGCTAGACAGACAGACACAGTCAGATAGACAGTGGAAACAAAGAGAGGGTTCCGTGCTCACATTCATCAATGTCAATGGGCTGTCAGTGTTATCTGACACTTGTCATAACACCATTCTTCAAGGAGTTTCATATTATACTCCAGGCACACATAGGCAGGCAGACAGAAAGACAGATAAGCAGAGCTAGACAGATAGATAGACACAGATAGATAGACAGAGACAGACAGATACAGACAGTGAAAACAAAGCGAGGGTTCCCTGCTCACATTCATCAATGTCATTGGGCTGTCAGTGTTATCTGACACTTGTCATAACACCATTCTTCAAGGAGTTTCATATTATATTCCAGACACACATAGGCAGGCAGACAGAAAGACAGATAAGCTGAGCTAGACAGACAGATAGACAGACAGATAGATAGACAGATAGATAGACAGACAGATACAGACAGATAGATAGATAGACAGATAGATAGACAGACAGATAGACAGACAGACAGATAGACAGACAGGCAGATAGACAGACAGACAGATAGATAGACAGACAGTGAAAACAAAGCGAGGGTTCCCTGCACACATTCATTCATTAATGTCACTACCTTATCAGTAGTTATCTGACAATTGTCATAACACCATTCTTCAAGGAGTCTCATATATACTCCAGGATGTCTAAAACATTGCTGCGATCTATAAATACTTCGTATATATTTATAGACAATAGTAAATGACCAAGGCAGGTGAAAATGTTCACCTGTTGGTGTGATTGTGACTATTTGAGTACTATTTCAGTACCTAATATTAGTGTTAGAACAAAGATTGGCTATGAAATCACAAGAACTATTATACAGTGGACCCCCGAGTAACGAGCACCCCAGAAATCGTACAATTATGTAAGTATAATATTGTAAGTGTATTTTTGGGGGTCTGAAATGGGCTAACCTACTTGACATTATTTCTTAAGGGAGTAAATTCGTTCAGTAATGGCACTTGAGCAGGCTTCTGGAATGAATTTTGCTCGTTACTCGGGGGTCCACTGTAAATTGTAATTATCAGAACATAAAAACTAGAAAAAAAAGTATATCGGCAATACTTCTGCAAGCGGCAGGACTTGATGTTGCCATCAGGTGAGCATCCAGCACCAACTTGTCGGGCTTATATCTCGGTAAGTACTGGCCCTAAATTTTTTTTTTTTAGCTTATCCTGTTTACAAAAATGCGCTCTTCATTTAAAAAAAAAAAAAAAAAATCAAAATATTCGGAGCAGTACGCGAGTGAATGTAGATCTACTTGTGGACAGTTTAAGGGTTAAAGCTATGTATGGTTCCTGCTTCCACTACATCACTTGCTAGACTATTCCACTTCCTGACAACTCTATGACTGAAGAAATACTTCCTAACATTCCTTTGACTCGTCTGAGTCTTCAACTTCCAATTGTGCCCCCTTGTTTCTGTGTCCCCTCTCTGGAACATCCTGTCTCTGTCCACCTTATCTATTCCACGCAGTATTTTGTATGTCGTTATCATGTCTCCCCTAACAATCCTGTCCTCCAGTGTCGTCAAGCCGATTTTCCTTAACCTTTCTTCATAGGACATTGCCCTTAGCTCCGGAACTAACCTTGTTGCACACCTTTGCACTTTCTCTAATTTCTTGACGTGCTTGACCAGGTATGGGTTCCAAACTGGTGCTGCATACTCCAAAATGGGCCTGATGTACACAGTGTACAGTGTCTTGAACGATTCCTTACTAAGGTATCGGAACGCTATTCTCAGGTTTGCCAGGCGCCCATATGCTGCAGCAGTTATCTGGTTGATGTGTGCTTCCGGAGACATGTTCGGTGTTATACTCACCCCAAGATCTTTCTCCTTGAGTGTGGTTTGCAGTCTTTGGCCACCTAGCCTATAATCTGTCTGCGGTCTTCTTTGCCCTTCCCCGATCTTTATGATTTTGCATTTAGCGGGGTTAAACTCAAGAAGCCAGTTGCTGGACCACGTGTCCAGCCTGTCCAGGTCTCTTTGTAGTCCTGCCTGATCCTCATCTGATTTAATTCTCCTCATTAACTTCACATCATCTGCAAACAGGGACACTTCTGAGTCTATCCCTTCCATCATGTCATTCACATATAGTACCAAAAATAGCACTGGTCCTAGGACTGACCCTTGTGGGACCCCGCTCGTCACAGGCGCCCACTGTGATACCTCATCATGTACCATGACTCATTGTTGCCTCCCTGTCAGGTATTCTCTGATCCATTACAGTGCCCTTCCTGTTATATGTGCCTGATCCTCTAGCTACTGCACTAATCTCTTGTGAGGAACTGTATCAAAGGCCTTCTTGCAGTCCAAGAAAATGCAGTCAACCCACCCTTCTCTTTCGTGTCTTACCTCTGTTACCTTGTCATAAAACTCCAGGAAGTTTGTGACACAGGATTTGCCTTCCCTGAATCTGTGCTGGTTGTCATTTATAATCTTGTTCCGTTCCAGGTGCTCTACCACTCTCCTCCTGATAATCTTCTCCATGACTTTGCATACTATACATGTCAGTGACACTGGTCTATAGTTTAGTGCCTTGTTTCTGTTTCCTTTCTTAAAAATGGGAACTACATTTGGTGTCTTTCATACCTCAGGTAGTTGCCCAGTTTCGAGTGATGTGTTGAAGATCGTGGTTAGTGGCACACAGTGTCTCTGCTCCCTCTCTAAGGACCCACGGGGAGATGTCCAGTCCCATCGCCTTTGAGGTATCAAGGTCACTTAGCAGCTTCTTCACCTCCTCCTCATTTGTGTGTATGTCATCCAACACATGTTGGTATATTCCTTGTTGATGTCCCCCTCTGTTCTGTCTTCTCAAGAGTCCTTCCTGTCTCCACTGTACATACTTCCTTAACCCTTTGAGGGTCGGTCCCGTACTAGTACGTCATTGCAGTCAGGGTCGGTCACGTACTTGTACGCCTAAATTCTAGTGCCTTCAAATCTGGTGGAAGAAAGCTGGAAGGCCTACATATGAAAGAATGGGTCTGCGTGGTCAGTGTGCGCCGTATAAAAAAAATCCTGAAGCACGCAGTGCATAATGAGAAAAAAAAACTCCGACCGTTTTTTTGGTTTAAAACAGCGACTTTCGGGTGTATTTTCGTATGGTATTTGTGGTTGTATTCTGGTTTTCTTGGTCTCATTCGATAGAATGGAAGATATTTTACAGAAATTGTGATGATTTTGATTGGTTTTACGATGACAAGTACCTTGAAACTGAGCGCAAAGTATATTCTTGCACAAGTGCACTGATATTATTTATACCGTTTCTACAATGATGCAGTTGTATACATAACAGTAAATCTTCTATTTTTTTGTGAGAATAAAAATTAAAAATGGAAAACCAAAATAATGTAAGAGGGGCCTGGAGACGTGACTAATGAACAGAGAAGATGTTACTTTAGTGCCAGGATTGTCTGCCTTGTTTATTCTGGACCCTATTTTGAAATTGGCATCGTTTGAAATTTGTGTGAAATTGGCCAAATTGCCATTTTCTGACCACTATTTTGGGTAGTTGCAATTGGTAAATAGGTGGTTTCTTGTACTCAGTCGATAGAAGAAATGGAGTTCTAGCGAAGTAGCTATAATTTTAGTAGACTGAGACATTGGAATTTGCTGAAAATAGGGCTCAAAGTGGGCGAAATAGCCGATGCGTAAATGTCATCGATACCGCTAACTTCGCGAAAGCATAACTCCGTTAGTTTTCCATCAAATTTCATAATTTTGGTGGCGTTATGATCGGAAAAAGATTCTCTATCATTTCATAAGAAAAAATAATTTATTTTTTTTCTGAAAAGTTTTCGATCCTGAGAACAATTTTGAAAGAGGGCCTCTCGACCCTCAAAGGGTTAAATCTCATGTTGAGCTCCTCACATACCTCTTGATGGTTTCTTGTGAGTTCCCCACCTTCTTTCCTCAGCCTGATCACCTGGTCTTTAACTGTTGTCTTCCTCCTAATGTGACTATACAGCAGTTTCGGGTCTGACTTGACTGTATACATATACATTACTAAAGTTAAAAAGAGAAACTTTTGTTTTTCTCTTTGGGCCACCTCGCCTTGGTGGGAAACGGCCGATTTGTTGAAAGAAGAAGAAAGATATACAGTGGACCCCCGGTGTTCGTCCTGCTCCAAACTCGCCCTTTTATGTACAGTGGACCCCCGGTGTTCGTCCTGCTCAAAACACGCCCTTTTATGTAAGTTTATTTTTTTAAATGCTTTTATAAGTGTAGTTTTGGGGGTCTAAAAGGACTAGTCTTCTTTACATTATTTCTTAAGGGAATAAATTCGGTTGGTAATGGCACTTGAACAGTATTCTGTTACGAAAAATGGATGAACACCGGGGGTCCACTGTAAGTGTATTTTTTTAAATGCTTTTGTAAGTGTATTTTTGGGGGTCTAAAAGGACTAGTCTACTTTACATTATTCCTTATGGGAATAAATTCGTTTGGTAATGGCACTTGAACAGCATTCTGGAATGAAAAAGTAACGAAAACTGGGGATCCACTGTATATATATATATTCTCCATGGGGAAGTGGAACAGAATTCTTCCTCCGTAAGCCATGCTTGTCGTAAGAGGCGACTAAAATCCCAGGAACAAGGGGCTAGTAACCCTTTCTCCTGTATTTATTACTAAATGTAAAAGGAGAAACTTTCATTTTTCCTTTTGGGCCACCATGCCTCGGTGGGAAACGGCCGACATGTTGAAAGAAAGAAAGAAAGAAAGAAAGAAATATATATATACATGTATATATATATATATATATATACAGTGGTACCTCGAGTTACAATATTTTTTCGTTCGAGAATGCTGTTCAAGTGCCATTACCAAACGAATTTATCCCCATAAGGAATAATGTAAAATAGACTAGTCCTTTACACCCCCAAAAATATACTTACAAAAGCATTTAAAAAAATAAACTTACATAAAGGGCGATATATATATATAATATATATATATATATATATATATATATATATATATATATATATATATATATATATATATATATATATATATATATATATATATATATATATATAATATATATATATATATATATATATAAAATATATATATATATATATATATATATATATATATATATAATATATACAGTGGACCCTCGGTTAACGAATACCCGGAAATCGTGCAATTATGTAAGTATAATTTTGTAAGTTCTTGTGGAAGTGTATTTTTGGGGGTCTGAAATAGACTAACCTACGTGAAATTTTTCCTTAAGGGAGTAAATTGTTCGGTAATGGCACTTGAGCAGACTTCAGGAGTGAAGTTTTTAAAACTCGGGGTCCACTGTATATATATATATATATATATATATATATATATATATATATATATATATATATATATATATATATATATATATATATATATATATATATATATATATATATATATATATATATATATATATATATATATATATATACATATATATATACATATATATACATGTATATATACATGTATATATACATACAGTGGTACCCGACTTACGATATTAATCCGTCAGAGAGGGCATATTTTAAGGCGAAACAATCGTTAAACGAATCAATTTTCCCCATAAGAAATAATGGAAATAAATTTAATCCGTCCAAGACTTCCAAAAGTAGTTAAATAAAATATTTTTAGAACTTTTGGACATTAAATAATAAATAATTTAATAAAGAATACATAAATACACATGCAAATATTGTACAATAACATGTCACTTACATTTATTGAAGAGTTGTTGATGTGTGGAGGACGGGAGGAGGGGAGAAGGTGGAGTAGTATGCTAGTGTTTGGAAGGGGAATCCCCTTCCATTAACACTGCAGGTGGTAAGTTCTTTTCTGGGGTTACTTCCCTTTTTCTTTGAATGCCACTAGGACCAGCTTGAGAGTCACTAGACCTCTTTCTAACAACAAATTTGTCCAGGGAGCTCTGTGTCTGGCGATTCTTTAACACATCCCTGAAATGACACACCACTGTGTCATTGTACAGGTTGCCAGCACGGCCTGCAACAGCATGGTTAGGGTGATATTCATCCATAAATGCTTGCACATCACTCCATTTGGCACAGATCTCCCTAATCCTTGAAGAAGGCACATTCATCATGCAACTGCCTTGCTTTTTCACATATTATTCCCTCCGAAACAGTATCTCCTGCTAACTGTTTCTCGTTGATCCACACCAACAACAACCTTTCCACATTTTCCAGCACTTGTGGTCTGTGTTTTGTGATCACAGATGCACCTTTTGCAACAACAGCTTCCTTGATTTTACTTGAATATTTCTTATCCACAATGGTAGCAATGGTAGAATAGGGTTTACCATACAGCCTGGCCAGCTCACTGATACGCACTCCACTTTCATATTTTTCTATTATCTCCTTCTTCACTTCTATCGTACATATATTTCTGTTCCTCTTTGCCACAGGCTTACCACTAGGAGCTTTCCTTGGACCCATGGTAGCTTATTTAGCAGTTGCAAGCACTAAAAACAGTGGAATAATGACAATATACTGGTATGAATGCGTGGGTGTGGTGGGTGGTCGCCTCGCTTGTAAACAATAGCACTGACGCTCCTGGAGTGCGCGCTCAGCTGGGCGCCAAGCGGACAGGTCCGGTACGAAAGTCGTAAGACGAAGCAAACATCGTAAGTCACAATCAAATTTCTTACGTTATAAATATCGGTTATCGAAAATAACGTAAGATGATAACATCGTAAGTCGGGGTTCCACTGTATATATATACATATATATATACATATATATATACATATATATATATACATATATATATATACATATATATATACAGTGGTACCCCGACTTACGATGGTCCCCAAACACACCCTTTTATGTAAGTTTATTTTTTTAAATGCTTTTGTAAGTGTAATTTTGGGGGTCTAAAAGGACTAGTCTATTTTGCATCATTTCTTATGGAGATAAATTTGTTTGGTAATGCCACTTGAACAGCATTCTGGAATGAAAAAATATCGTAAGTCGGGGTACCACTGTATACATATATATATATATACATATATATATATATACATATATATATACATATATATATATACATATATATATATATACATATATATATATACATATATATATATACATACAGTGGTACCCCGGTTTACGATGGTCCCCAAACTCACCCTTTTATGTAAGTTTATTTTTTTAAATGCTTTTGTAAGTGTAATTTTGGGGGTCTAAAAGGACTAGTCTATTTTACAACTTTTCTTAAGGAGATAAATTCGTTTGGTAATGGCACTTGAACAGCATTCTGGAATGAAAAAATATCGTAAACCGGGGTACCACTGTATATATATACAGTGGTACCTCGACTTACGATGGTCCCCAAACTCACCCTTTTATGTAAGTTTATTTTTTTAAACGCTTTTGTAAGTGTAATTTTGGGGATCTAAAAGGACTAGTCTATTTTATATCATTTCTTAAGGGGATAAATTCGTTTGGTAATGGCACTTGAACAGTATTCTGGAATGAAAAAATATCGTAAGTCGAGGTACCACTGTATATATATACAGTGGTACCCCGACTTACGATATTTTTTCATTCCAGAATGTTGTTCAAGTGCCATTACCAAACGAATTTAACTCCATAAGAAATGATGTAAAATAGACTAGTCCTTTTAGACCCCCAAAATTACACTTACAAAAGCATTTAAAAAAATAAACTTACATAAAAGGGTGAGTTTGGGGACCATCGTAAGTCGGGGTACCACTGTATATATATATATATATAATATTATATACAGTGGTACTTTATATATATATACACAAGAATACATCTGTACACACATGCACACAAGAATACATCTGTACACATATGCACACAAGAATACATCTGTACACACATGCACACAAGAATACATCTGTACACACATGCACACAAGAATACATAGGCACATATACATACACACATGTACATGTATGTAAGTATATGTGCTTATATACACATAAATATGTATCTTTATATTCTGCTGCAATGAAATTTTATGAACTGCCCAGATATTGAGGTAGAGAGGGTCCTGGCTTAGAATCTGGATAAGCAGGGTGTATTACATATATCTGACATTTGTACTCTAAATTAGGGGTATTTAACCTTTTTACGATTGCAGACCCCCCCGATGAATTATTCAATATATCCCCATACCCCCTTCGCCAAACTCAAAATCATCATCACCAGTCCTATTAGGTACCACTATGACTTTAAAAGATGTCAATAGCTTGATTTTACTTTTTATATGGATAACTAGCAACAGAACAACTGATAGTTTATTCTAGTCTAACAACAAATTTTTTTGAAAATGTTCAGAGATTGAGTCTCATACCCCCATTATTTGGTTCCCATATCCATACCAAGGAGTATGAATACCACCGGTTAAGAACCTGTTTTAAATGAATTACACCATATTCAGAATTTCTTAAAACAACATTTTTGTAGTTAGCAGAGAAGGAATTTTTAGAATCTCTGGTAGAGTTCTGCATTTTCTGGCTTTTTATATTTGCATAGAGTTTCTACTACCACAAGTCAAACATGAAGGACATCAAAGAGATAACAGCATTTGTTTCCTGTATTGCATCTATGCATTCTGTTACAGCTCTCAAAGAAGAGTTTTAGAACTGGGTTAATATTTGTATTGTGTGTCATGAATATACAGAATGTATGGTAGCAAGTGTAGATGGTTTGTATACAGAGTAAATTTACACCTTTGAATAATGTGAAAGGGTGGATGGGTATTGTGTGGAAACCGAGAGATTGAGGTAAGGAGAGATTAGAGAGTACTGTAGCACTGAGCGAGCTGTGATCATTGAGGTGCATTCAATGATCTTAACTTCAAACACCAGAATTATATTAATTTTAACATTCAAATAATCTAACTTCAACGTTACAACTACATAAATGTCAAGTGCTGTAGTTTTAGTCTGCCCAAAATGCTCTGAATAACCAGGGGCTTTTCAAAATGTATGAAATAAATGTCACCTGATTTTGTAACAATTATGTACAAGAAAAATAAAATTTGTTTCTTTATTTGTTAGTTATTTGGGCTGGGAAACTGGAGTACAAATTGTGAAGCTTTTGTATGCATGGCTCGCCCATGCAATAACAACAACAAAATACTAAGCAAAAGTTATGACCAATAAAAATCTATAAGTTATATTTAAAAAGTCTGGCAATATGAGTATCATATGATTCACAATGCTTATCTAATAAAAATATATTTCGTCCATACTGAAATTCCACTGAACAAATTCACCATTATTTAGTAAAATTCTTTTATTACTAATGTTTAAAATCAAAATGAAGATTTTCTTGTTGATGAATTGCAACTGATGATGCATTGACATTGTTGGTGCTGGCAGATGGCACGGTATTGGAAGAGTGACTTTGATTCTGATGTTGAGTCTGTCTCTGGTTTATGGCTTGAATGTGTGACTGGGGCTGCACGCGAGCTTGCGACGGCACGTGTTGCTGCCCCTGAACGGCAGAAGGGCCTTGCTCGTGGCGTCGTAAGTGTAGTCTTAGATGCGTTCGCTGGGAAGCACGGTAAGGGCAGTGAGGACAGGCATAGGGTTTCTCGCCAGTATGAGTACGAACATGTTGAACGAGAACATCCGAGCGCACAAAACACTTGCCACAGTAGCCACAAACTTTGGAACCTCTCCCGCGGCGCCCATACACGCTCATCATGCCGCCTACGCTGCCCAGAGCCCCCAACTGGAAAAACAAAGATAACACAGCGTCACTCTTCCAACCTTCTCTCTGACAATATCGTATGTTCGCTATAACATAGCACTGCACTCTTCCCCAAATCTGACATAATCGCGTCATTCACTGGAATTAATACTGTACGTATAATTTCAATGAGTGATAATACAACCATAAAAAAAATCGTTTGAGTATTTCTGGATGTGTGATTAAGTACCTGTATATCCAGTTATAATGCTTTCAGAAAGTAACTTCATACTCACTATTGCTACACTTCCATTCTAATCTACTGACTTGGCAACTTTCTTATGTTTAAGGTACAAGGAAGAAATGTATGAAAAATATAATATAATATAATATGTGTGTGTTAGTTAGTTAGTTACCATTCTGTCCTAGGCACATGTCAATTAGACACTAGGCCTGTTGTATGTGTGTGTGTGTAAGGAAACACTTCGAAACGTTTCTGCCCCGCCGGGAATTGAACCCGGGCCCTCCGTGCGTGAAGCGAGAGCTTTAGCCACCAGGCCACCGAAGCTGTGTGCACACACGTGTGTGCACGTGTGTGTGTGTGAATTCTAATATTGTAACACTGAAACTGTATTATCATATAAGAGTAATCTTACATAATTTAACACAGGAAATAACTGAGGGAAAGAGTTGCCATGTGTAGGCTTGTATTGTTTGCAAATGTGTCCCTCAGTGGGGAGTTAATATATGTAGTGTGGGTACCTGTGACTAGTCGCATGGAGTCTTCTATTATCACAGCTTAGCTTAGAGATGTGTTTATTATGCAGCATTTGGAATGATAAGTACCTCAATAACACAGTTACTATGCAGCATTCAGAATGATAAGTACTCCAATAATGCAGTTATGAAACATTCAGAATGGTAAGTACTTCAATAATACAGTTGTTATGCAGCATTCAGAATGATAAGTACTCCAATAATGCAATTATGCATCATACAAAATGATAAGTTCCTCAATAACACAGTTGTTATGCAGCATTCAGAATAAGTACCTTAATAATGAAGTTACTATGCAGCATTCAGAATGATAAGTACCTTAATAACGCAGTTATTATCAAGACTACAGAATTTTTTTATTATTTCCAGCAAAGCCACACTAAAAATAAAAAAAAAGTGTCCCACTTTTTTTTTTTCAGAGAAATAAAAAATCAACAAAGTACAAAAAAAGGGAAATTCAGAAGTGCATTACAGAATGTATATAAGTGCACTAGAAACTAAATTATAGAGCATACCTAAAATGTGCATGAAATATAATCATGTTATTTTAATTTTTTTCAGTATCATTAAAAAAAAAAGAGGTATAGTATACTGTATTTCATTAAATTACAGCCAGGTCTTGATTAGTGCGGATGAATCCTGTGAAGTGGTCACATTATTAAAATTATATGGAATTTTTGTACTACGTGATTTGGAGAGTTTGGGGGGAAAAGTAACATTAATTAATTTTGCACTAAATCAAACTCTGAACTAAAATTATATGGAATTTTTGTACTACGTGATTTGGAGAGTTTGGGGGGAAAAGTAACATTAATTAATTTTGCACTAAATCAAACTCTGAACTAAATAAAAATTTGCACCAAATTGAAATTAACACCAAATTGTAATTTTCACTAAACTGAAATTTGCACTAACTGAAGCCTGGCTGTACTTTAGAATATTATTCCAAAGTATAAATTTTTTTTGCAATTTTTCTAAGGAAGAGTAAGGCTTACCCTATCTCCTCAGTTTTTTTTTATTAGATCTGCTTCAATTACTGGGCTGGCCTACACAATGACCAATTATTCTTGGCTATATTTTATTATCCAAGAAATCAGGTAGTTTCCAATTTTTTGTGTGATGATGGATTCAAAATGGAGGGCGAGTGTTACATAGGAGAGGCCTGGGGGATGTGACTGCTGAACAAAAGAAAGGCTGCTTTAGCGGCCACAATACTCTCGACGTTTATTCAAATTCAGTTTTTAAACTGGATTTTTTTTTAATTTTGTGTAAAATAGGCTGTTACCAAATTCTGTGCACATTACAGGGTAGTTCTGATAGTTGAATGGGCAGTTTCTTGTGCTCATTCAATAGAATGGATGGCATACAAATAGCTAGGAATAGGGTCAAACTGAGTGTTGAAATTTACTTAAAATAGGACTAAAATTGGGAGAAATTGTTGATACATAAGTGGTGCCCAGACCGCCAACTTTGTATCTACATAATTCTGTAAGTTTTTCATCAAATTTCTCATTTGGAAAAAAAAAAAAAAATAATATTTGCCTTAGGAAATACATAACATAAAGACTACTAGGTGGCATCACAACAATGTTGTTGACAGCACACCATTTTCTACCAACTTCAACATGCCATAAAATGATAAATTATCAAATTTTGTTTTCCTATTATTCTGCTCAAAAAACTGTGCCCCTTCAATTTACAAACACACAATTTTTTTTTTTCAAAATTTTGTCACACCCACAATCCTTAATTTTTTTTTGAGGGTAAGTCATGATCAAGCCTTCATAGATTTTTGCCTTGGTACTTACCAACGTATTAGGGTTAGCTCTATAATACGGCATGTTATCCATCAACGGTTCTAGAGATCATCTTCCCACATCTCGATTTCTTCCTCATTACTCACTCAAATTCTCAAACACACAGTCAAACATTACAATTATTCACACTGCTAGCCACTATTATTATTATACTCATGGAGCACTAAACCCTTAGGGGTCATACAGCATGTGGGGAATGGAAGGCATTCAGTAGAGGATAGATCCAATTTTCTGGATCAAGAGCTCTTCAGCATCAAAAAGGCACCCTCCTTGAAGGACCTGCCAGTTAATAGTCATCAGCTAAGCTTCACTATGCTGTAGTATTTATTGAAGTCAGTAAAGTATAATTTAATCATGATAAAACTGGTATACTGTAGTTTTCTCTTTTCAAAGTAAGTAAAAACTAAAAAAAAAAAAATACGGTATCAGGAAAAACAAAGTGAAATGGGATAAAAAAAAAAATTTAAGTACAGTATGTGCAAGTGTTCACATACACATAAGAGCATTTATTTGTTAAAAAAAATTATATTTCAAGTACATTACCTAATTAAAAAAAAATTAACTCTAAAATGTACTTTAAAATTGTCATCTGCTTCTTATTCCTTCCATTAATTAAAAATATATACACTACACATAGAGTTTTCAAAAAATTATATCTTTTAAAAAATGTAAGAGAGTATGAGCCACATCCGAGCATTACACCCTTTATTATTCATGCTTACCTCTGTACCCTTTATTTAAGACTGTTTATGATGCTCCTAAGTTATTTGAACTACAACTAAGACGCCAGATAAGTTACATATTAGGAATGTTTCCCGGCCAAGTGTTTCCTCTGTCAAGAATCAATGCACTGTGGACAACCCTAATGTGCTTGTTGAGGGAACCTCTCTGTCTGGCTCGATGAGAACAGAAAGGGCACTGGAATGGCTTTTCTCCAGTGTGAGTCCTCATATGAGATGTTAATGTTGACATCTGGCATGCTTGATAGGGGCAGTGTGAGCAGGCGAAGGGTCTTTCCCCTGTGTGAGTCCGAATGTGGATCTCCAACTTGGCACGGGAGTCAAAATTTCTCTCGCATACGGGACAGGTTCGAAATACAGGTCCACGTTGCCGCTGCCGCTGGAACACAACAGAAAACGGCATGTCACTTGTACAGAAACAGCGAGTGACTTCTATATTAAACAATTATCAGTCTAATGACAATTATAATGACTAATCAACAAACCTCCACACCACATTTACAACATTAAGTAGTAAAGATATATGATACACGTATTAATGTTTCTTAACAGATTCCATAAAAGAAATTATGTTTGGCAGTTATTAAAGGCCTATGTCATGTAAGCTTTGATGTAATACCAATTACTGTTATACACTATTAAAAAAAAAAAGCTAAACCTGTTTTATAACTAAACATTCAGTTTTATTCAGAAAAACTAATGAGGTCATGAGAAGAGATGCCATAAATTTGCAACACTGATTCTCTATCATCAAAGATAGGAAATAAAATAATTTTGGGTCAACTGCCAAGAACATGTATTAACCATTTACTGTTTTCTTTTAGTAATAAACTATAGGCAGTCTATTATTAAGTCACAAAAAAAAGCTCGAACAATGTGCACATAAACCTGATGGATCTGAAAGGGTCGAAAAAAAAAAAAGATTCCACATTGGTTCTTTGAAATATGCTTTTATTATATGTCTTTTAAAACATCATGGGTATGGCAGTTATTGCATTTACCAAGAAAAAAAAAAGCACATTCAAAATCAAGTCACTTGGAACTAAAGCACTACCACAGCAAAGACTTAAAAATTAATGACTTCGATAAATCCTTTCCATGCATGGCACTGAGGCTGCTTCCTCGGTATTGTGTGAAAAAAAAAAAAATCCGTTGACTGAAGACTTGACTGAACTACAAATAAATGAGGTAATCCATGATGCCAAAAGTAATACTCAATGTTTGTACCAAAATGAGGTGGTTTTATATAATACTGCAGCACCTGTATTGGTCGTCAATATGGTGCAGGGAAACTAGAATATGGCAGGTAAAAAAATAAAGCTTGGAAGTTAAATATAAAACTAGCTGCAAAAAAGGTCACTGATGTTCTTACAGTACTGTATTACCAAATGTTTATAGCAATGAAAACTTGTATGGCAATGCAATCCTGAGCTTGCCATAATAGATATGATAAATTAAATTGCTCAATTACTGTACTTTATAAGTGCATTTACGTATCTATATTGAAAACGAGTACAACTTGTTCATTTGCAAAGAATGAAAATGTATACAGTAGATCGTCATTTAGCATGAGTTTATGTGGCATGATTTGAGTATTGCACGATTGAAGAATTACGGCACATTTTTATCTAACACTATACGTAAAATTAACTTTACACGGTTCGCGGGAGGGGAAAAATTTTTGAGCGCACGGTCGCCTGTGGTGGGTTACACCACTGAGTCAGTGGGGGAGACCTACTGCTATCCCCCGCTACCCTCACCCACCCACACCACCCTCCCAGCCATCAGTTTGGTTCATACGAGTGCAGGACGACAATAATCGGGAAGCTCGCTGTGTTTATTTACATACATTTTCTCATTTTCATTGCATTTTGATAAATCTGCTAAGCAATCATGGCACCCAGTAAGCATACAAGTGTTCCTGCAAGTGACAAAGAAAATGTTTAAGCATTCAAGTCTAGGAATTACCAAGAAAATTGAGATATTAGATAAGCTTAAGAGTGGCTCACGTGTGGTGGATATAGTGAGGGCCTATGGCCTTAATGAAGCGTCAGTTCGTACAATTAGGAAGAACGAGGCGAATATACGAGCTTGTGTAATGAATAACCAAAATGTCATCTCATGAAAAGAATGACACGTAGGTCCCAACAAGTAAATAAAACAGAAAACTTGAGTGGATTGAACAAAAGATAAAGTAAGGTGCACCACTTAATTTCCTCTTAATTAGGGAAAAGGCCTTACAGTTGTTTAAAGCAGTGTGTGATAAGGAAGGAAGGCCTGAAAAAGAGTGTGTTTAGCACAGGCTGGTTCCACAACTTTAAGTTGCATAATAAGTTACATAATATTAAGTTTTCTGGTGAAAGTGCTTCAGCTGATCATACAGCAGCAAGTAATTTCCCTGCTGAATTGCAGGAAATTATTTCTGAGGGTGGCTATGAGCCACATCAAGTGTTTAATGCTGATGAGACAAGTGTTTTCTGGAAGAAAATGCCAACACGAACTTACAGCAGTCTGCAAGAGAAAAGTGCACCAGGCTTCAAGACAGCAAAGGGTCGTTTCATCTTGCTCCTTTGCGGTAATGCATCATGTGATTTCAAGTGTAAGCCCATGGTTATTTACCGCTCTAAGAATCCTCGTGCTTTGAAAGGTGTGGATAAAAACACCTTACCAGTAATTTGGAGGTCAAACCAGTCAGCATGGATGACAGAGGAAATATTTATTGACTGGTTTATGCATCACTTTATTCCTGAAGTCAAATTTTACCTGCACAGCAAGAAACTTGCATTCAAGGCTCTCTTCATTCTTGATAATTGCCGTACTCATCCACAAGCTTTGCTGGATGTGACCCCACATGTAAAAGTTGTATTTTTACCTCCAAATACAACATCTCTGATTCAACCACTGGACCGGGGAGTTATTAAGTCATTCAAGTGTAACTACACAAAAAAAGTTATGAAAAAACTAGTTGCATCAATGGTCTCTGACTCCAACTTGGCAGTACCAAGCTTCTGGAATAATTTAACATTGCAGATGCTATCAGCTATGCTATAAGTGCATGGAATGAAGTGCCTCAATCAACATTAAATGCAGGCTGGGGAAAGTTATGGCCTTCTGTAGTTAATTCTTTCACTGGTTTTCCCTTGCTTGAGAGTGAAGTTCAGGAAATTGTTCAGCTGGCAAGGAGATTACCAGTTGATGGTTTTGAAGATATGAATGAGCTCTTAGAAGATGATGATGATGAAGACAGGAGTCCAGAGGAAATGTTGGCAGAGCTTGATGCACAGATACAAGGGAGGGAGATAACAGAAGATGAATAAGAACCTGAAGAAAAACAGCTAACATTGCAGCAGTTACGTGAGCAGTTCCATAATACAGTGGACCCCCGAGTTTCGTAAAAACTTCACTCCTGAATTCTGCTCAAGTGCCATTACCGAACGAATTTACTCCCTTAAGGAAAAATTTCACGTAGGTTAGTCTATTTCAGACCCCCTTTCAGACCCCCAAAAATACACTTCCACAAGAACTTACAAAATTATACTTACATAATTGCACGATTTCCGGGGTATTCGTTAACCGAGGGTCCACTGTATTGGTAAAATTGCAGACTTTTTCACTGAAGAGAACCCTGACAAAGCTAGAAGCAGGGCTTTGAAACGGGGTCTAGACCAGCTGATGAT
This sequence comes from Cherax destructor, assembly GCA_009830355.1. NCBI lineage: Eukaryota > Metazoa > Arthropoda > Malacostraca > Decapoda > Parastacidae > Cherax > Cherax destructor. The sequence goes on along the minus strand of WNWK01006261.1, from coordinate 88,081 downwards.
GCCTTACCGTCAGCTGTATAATGTACTGCAGGGTAAAAGAGCCCAAAGATCCATTACAGAATTTATGCACACTCCAATACAACCACTGACTTCAGTACCAGAACCTCTACCATCCACTTCTACCGACAACCAACAGCCAACAACCATCCACCTCAGCCCAGTAGGGCCACATCATCCATATCCACTCTCTTCACAACCATCCACAAACATCATTGTTTCTATTGCAATTGTAGTCTTAAGCAGTAATATATCACGACAATGAACTACAATTACATATTCACCTTCAATTTTTGTAAGATCTGTTGGTCTAAAAAAAAAGTTGAATGGCTTTTTGGGGACTCCCAGGAACGTAACCCTATTTTTCCCATAAGTTATTCAGTTCATCTAACACGATTTTACATAACACGACGTTTTCAGCAACGTAACTATCGTGCTAAATGACGGTCTACTGTACATAATCTTTTGCTAAAAACAAATACAGTACTGTAATAACAACATACTGAGAATAATAAATATTCGGCACAATAAATTACACATAAATAAATACTTAAATTAATGTCCAAGTATCACAACCAAAAAAATACAAATTCTTGTTGGAACTAAATTCCAGAAAATAAATACTATTTGTATATCTAAAGACTAAATTTAGACGAGACATTTCACTGAAAACGAGTGAAATAAAAGTTTGGTGAACCTTGATATGAAATGTGGAATGCTACATTGTTTTGCCTAGGGAAATTATTGTACAACTGTTAAAACATATCTTATCTTGATGAACTATTGTGACTGATCACTGAACTCAGACGTCATGCTATGAGCACCAACAGCCTGACTAACTGAGCCATCAACCAGGAAGCCTGGTCTAGGAGTGAGCTGAGGGAAATGACTACAGGTGTAGAAGAGTTTTCGTTGTGACACTGTTTCACTCTTTGCAGAGGTCTACACACTTTAAAATGTGAGCTTCCTCAGAACTTCTCTTTCTTTAATACTGTCGGCGGTGCACCTCCGTAACCATGTCCGGGTTCGATTCCTGGCAAGGGTAAAAACATTGGGCATGTTTCCTTACACCGGTTGTCTATGTTCCACATCAGTAAAATGGGTACCTGGGTGTTAGTCGACTGGTGTGGGTTGCATCCTGGGACAAAACTGACCTAATTTGCCCAAAATGCTCTGCATAACAAGCAGTTTTCTATATACATAGTAGTATGTCATTGATGTCAGCTAGGCTTGTATACCTTGTACATGTACAGGTAGAAATAAAGATATTATTATTATTGGGTATCTGCATTAACAAACGATACCTTCCATGTGTTTGTATTTACAAACAATGCCTTCCATGTCTCAACTGAAGTCATGACTTAAGCTTTGACCTGTTTGTATTTACAAATAATATCTTCCATGTGTTTGTATTTTCACTTGCTGTCTCTAAGAAACATATTTTTCCTACTGAAGGACATGTCTCTGTGTTTGACAGTTCTTTTGCTTCTTACTTTTGGAAAAGGTGTTAAATTATTCCAGTGAATAAAAAAGTCACAATGCCATAGCAGGAATAACTCACAATAACCTGCACTTAGGCGAGGAAATTTTGACAACCTTTTGGTCCATCCTGGATTATTATATCATGTCACAACTGACTTGACTTGTGGTGACTTGACAGTGGTTCAGGATGAACCAAAACATCAGTCGTAAGTTCTCTCTCCCAAGTGTGGGTTATTTGTGATTTGTTTCAGCAAAGGAGAGGGCAGGTATTTTGTTTGTCATGATAAACAGAAAAATCTCTCCTTACTCATATGGTAACCCACCCATTGGCACTTCTGGGTATATGGCGAGAGGCCGTCCACTGACTTACCAGACCATCGAAGATTATATATTACATCACAAAATACATGTATAGCGTTGCCCTGGGGTGACCATGACAACATACAATAACAACTGGTGCTGGGATATGAATTATCATTGTACTCTTGGTTATTTTGTGTTTTCAATCAGCTGCATCTGCCTCCTTCATAACCAACAGACATTAAACACTCAGATTTTATTCAGACACATGTCATGTAAGTATCTCACACTACAGTACAAATAATTTAGCTACAGAAATTTGTATGCTTCTTTTTAATAAAATATATATTTGGTAGACATCACATACGTAAGAGAGATTTTTTTTTTTTACACAAGTATAATAAGCCAGTCTGGAAGTTCACAAGAAACACATTGATGAACTTTGAATTTTTGAGCAAATTCAGATGTAACTGCATTTGTTTTCTTAGTAGAACATATTTTTGGTATATCTTCCATATGCCTTTTTATCAGTCACCCGTCATATGTAATCAGTATCTTATAAGCTTAATATTAGTTCTTGATTTCATCCAGGAGAAATTATCACTATGGTTTTATAGAATCAGGCGAGATGACGTATGTCGACGTCGAATGTGTTTGGCCAAATCGTAACGATAGTTGACACGGTAGGGGCAGTAAGGACAGGCATAAGGGCGTTCTCTCGTGTGGACTAGCAGGTGTCTCTTCAAATCTGACTTTTGGTTGGCACTGTATGGGCAGCTTGAGCAGGAATAAGGTCGGTGGAATGAGGCGAGAAAGGATCCCCCTGGAATCTCTGCAGCGGATGGCAGTTGAGAGAGAAACTGCAAGGGAGAAAAAAAGGAGAGAATTTTACCAGGGAGATCCTGCAGAATTGCCCACTATATTCTGCTGTCTTATACAAAATGTTTTTTTCTGTAGTGTTGCACTCTGAATCAGTACATCGGCACTCAAGTGCCGACTACCCCCCACACACACACACAAAAAAAAAAAAAAAAAAAAAAAAAAAACTTAAGTAGAATGTTCAAAAATCACTTTTCCTTCCTCTGTTTTTAAATAAAATTATTGAAGCTAATAATATGAAAGCTCCAGGCTTTCACATTTTGATTTCTTTTATTTTAAAATTTTCAGTTAAAAAAATTGCTAGAAGAATAAACATTCCAGCATTTTATAAAATATGTCTGATATCACTTAGATGCAGATTCACAGCTCAGTCTGCATTTTGCATCATCATGCACATTCACTGTATCCCCTCACACCACTAATTACAAAACACTACATATCTTCAATTACTTTGGCATTAAATCTCTAAGAGAGCAAGGATTTACATCCTCAGTTTTGACTTAGTGCTGATGCACTCCTTTCAGTGACGATCTGAGCACGAGGAAAAAGTGGACTAAGAATATGAATATCAGACGCATTTGTGTCACCATTTTGGGCATCGGCTTTAGGATTTTCAACAGTTTTGTTTCTAGTAAGTGCTGCACTATGCCTCAACATTTCACTCTGAGATGACTCTGGAGTATCATTATTGAAATGCACATGACCAGCAAGATAAGCATTTGGTTCAACTTTATGCACGGTTCGGATATGCCGATTAAGATGCGACTTCTGGGCAAAGGCAACAGGACAATGAGGACATGGATAAGGTCTCTCCCCAGTGTGGGTTCTGACGTGCAGCACCAGTCCATCGCGTCTCCGGAACCTCCTACTGCAGAATGGGCAACAATAAGGCATTGTTGCATCATCCAAATGATGTTGAAGATGCTGATGTGGATCTCGGTGCAGGCTCACAGACAGAGGGTGCCTCGTCATCCCGCCCAAGCCAACCAGGAGCCGCTGCAACAGAGAACATCGGCTTCAGAGGAGATGCAGAAGGGCGCTGCTGCAGGTGGTGGTGGTCACTACCATGCTTTACTCAAAATACTGTATAATATTAACCTGCAAAGGAACATATACTCTATTTTTTTTTACTACTGTACATTACTATCTGACTAGTGACAATCATTATAAATAAAAGTGAAGGCGAATGTAGGCAGACATCTGTATATGGAACAGTTTAATAAGAGGACAATAACACAGTATGTACAGTAATCTACTGAATAATGACAGTTTGTTGTGCTTAATGGCTAAGGACACACGAGGTTGTAACTCCATTTAATGAGATATATCCTGTTAATGATCTTCTAACAGCTCCCTATTACCATATCAAAAAAAAAACTAAAACTCACCAATTTGCATCAAAAAATGTAAACCTTCCTTCCACATGTGCATCAAATGACCAATAACAAAATACTGTGGCAGTTACTAAACCAAACCGGCCCTCTCTCCATCTTTCTCTTAATAATCATTATCAATTTTAAATAAAGTTCAAATAAGTTGAAATGACCCTAATTTTGTCCAGAAATTTGAATGTATTGCCTGTATTAAAATCTGAACATTTGCTTGAGTTAAATTATACAGTGCCTGACCCTGTGTCATACAGTGCCTGACCCTGTCATACAGTGCCTGACCCTGTGAAATACAGTGCTGACCCTGTGTCATACAGTGCCTGACCCTGTGTCATACAGTGCTGACCCTGTGTCATACAGTGCCTGACCCTGTGTCATACAGTGCCTGACCCTGTGTCATACAGTGCCTGACCCTGTGTCATACAGTGCCTGACCCTGTGTCATACAGTGCCTGACCCTGTGTCATACAGTGCCTGACCCTGTGTCATACAGTGCCTGACCCTGTCATACAGTGCCTGACCCTGTGTCATACAGTGCCTGACCCTGTGTCATACAGTGCCTGACCCTGTGTCATACAGTGCCTGACCCTGTGTCATACAGTGCCTGACCCTGTGTCATACAGTGCCTGACCCTGTGTCATACAGTGCCTGACCCTGTGTCATACAGTGCCTGACCCTGTGTCATACAGTGCCTGACCCTGTGTCATACAGTGCCTGACCCTGTGTCATACAGTGCCTGACCCTGTGTCATACAGTGCCTGACCCTGTGTCATACAGTGCCTGACCCTGTGTCATACAGTACCTGACCCTGTCATACACTGCCTGACCCTGTGTCATACAGTGTCTGAACCTGTGTCATACAGTGTATGACCCTGTGTCATACACTACCTGACGCTGTGTCATACAGTACCTGACCCTGTCATACAGTGCCTGACCCTGTGTCATACAGTGCTGACCCTGTGTCATACAGTGCCTGACCCTGTGTCATACAGTGCCTGACCCTGTGTCATACAGTGCCTGACCCTGTGTCATACAGTGCCTGACCCTGTGTCATACAGTGCCTGACCCTGTGTCATACAGTGCCTGACCCTGTGTCATACAGTGCCTGACCCTGTGTCATACAGTGCCTGACCCTGTGTCATACAGTGCCTGACCCTGTGTCATACAGTGCCTGACCCTGTGTCATACAGTGCCTGACCCTGTGTCATACAGTGCCTGACCCTGTGTCATACAGTGCCTGACCCTGTGTCATACAGTACCTGACCCTGTCATACACTGCCTGACCCTGTCATACAGTGTCTGAACCTGTGTCATACAGTGTATGACCCTGTGTCATACACTACCTGACGCTGTGTCATACAGTACCTGACCCTGTCATACACTGCCTGACCCTGTGTCATACAGTGTCTGAACCTGTGTCATACAGTGTCTGAATCTGTGTCACACAGTGCCTGACCCTGTGGCATACAGTGTCTGAACCTGTGTCATAGTGTCTGAATCTGTGTCGGTGTCTGAATCTGTGTCATACAGTGTCTGAACCTGTGTCATACAGTGCCTGACCCTGTGTCATACAGTGTCTGAACCTGTGTCACACAGTGTCTGAACCTGTGTCATACAGTGCCTGAGAGAATGGGAGATAATCAGGTCTGATGTAAGGAAAAATTAGTTCTTACAAATACCATCAATTTTCATGCTTTTATATTAAAAACTATAGTACGACTATAAACAAGACAAATATAACTACTAGAGCGTGTCAAGAGAGGTAAGAGAGCACAACAGAGGTCAACAAATGCTCTGCTGCTCCTAACTACTCTGGTGTCTTTAGAGAACTACAGCAGAGTGGAATCATTTTTCAAATGTTGCTTTATCTATTTTTTTTTTTTACTTAAGGCAGACAGATGTCTTGTGCAGTGTATTTATGTGGTCAGCTCACCTTTGTCTGCTAGAGGCTGGTCAAATTGCACTAGTTAATACCTAATCTTATACAGTGATTAGTTTAATGATCCAAGTCGAACCTGGACTGAACATTGTTATAAGGTTCAGTCTCCTAAGTGCGGGTTATCTGTCTGTATACAGAATAATTTTTGTATCTGTGAAATACAGGGATTTCTAATATAACATTATTTTTTTGTGTGTTTTGTGAGCTTCTCATGTTTGTTTGGTAGTAAATTATTTACAGTATTGATATTCATGGAAAAAGCTAAACCCGTAGGGGTCATTCAGTGCTGGGCATCAGAGATAACAACAGGAGGATATTTCTCGGGGTCAACACCCCTGTGGTCTCAGACCAGGACTCCGGGTGGATCAAGACCTGATTAACCAGGCTGTTACTTTTGACCACATGTAGTCCAATGTATGAACCACAGTCCGGCTGATCAGGAACTGATCCGAGGAATTTGTGAAGCTTTCTCTTGAAGACAGCCAGAGGCTTGTTGGTGATTCCCCATATGCACGAGGGAACGACTCTGAAAAGTTGTGGATCTCTGACACTCATCAAGTTCTCTCTAACTGTACTTGTCAAACCCTTTTTTTTTTTTCATTGGAGGGACTCTGCACTGACATTTCTCCTGTTTTCACATGGAGCAATTTGTGTTTACCTGGAGAGAGTTCCGGGGGTCAACGCCCCTGCAGCCCGGTCTGTGACCAGGTTTGGGAGATGCTGAGGAAAAGGCATCATCAGAAAGACTCATAAAGATGGCAAGATGTCAAAGTTGAAGTGTCAAATTGGTGTTATATAAGAAGTTACAGTAAGTCTTCATTAAAGATGGAACCATCATAGGTGATGGCGGACAAAGTAAAAATACGAGAGTATTGAAGAGGCATTTGAAATACAGTTATCTCATACCCTCTGATTACAGAACAAACAATTAAGAGATGTTATTGTTTTGACAACCTGACAATTCTCACAACTGTAGCTGATTATTATTATCATGAGGGAGTGCTAAACACGTAGGGATTATACAGCACCTGTGGGGGAGGGATGGAAGGCATTCAGACTTAATTCAGGAAAGTGGAGCACAGATTCAATTACTTAGATCAAGAGCCCCTCAGCATAAAGGAACATCCCTTGAGGGGTCAACCGTGGCTGAGGGAATCCCTCCAAGAGGAGGGCACCATGTAGGAGTCCAGTGTCTTCATATTTATTTGGTATACATAAGTCAAAACCTATTTTAATCAAATTTTATTTTAAGATGTCAGAATAAAAAATATAAATATGTTTCTTACAGCAATGTATGTACTGCTTTTATTATACAGTATACCAAGAACCTTCACGGCACACATAAGTACGATAAGGCACCTAAATTACCGGCAACGGTTGAAGGTCCTTGATTTGTATTCCCTGGAATGCAGGAGAGAGAGACATGATAATATACACTTGGAAGGTCGTGGAGGAATTGGTACCAAACCCGCACACGAAAATCACTCCCTATGAAAGCAAAAGACTCGGCAGGAGATGCAACATTTCCCCAATGAAAAGCAGGGGTGCCACGAGTATATTGAGAGACAACACAATAAGTACGTATATATATATATACGTATATATATATATACAGTGGACCCCCGAGTAACGTAAAAACTTCACTCCAGAAGCCTCCCAGTATACATAAGGGGGATTACCAATAGACCTCTGGCTGTTTTCAAGAAGGCACTGGACAGGCACCTAAAGTCAGTACCTGATCAACCGGACTGTGGTTCTTATGTCAGTTTGTGTGGCCAGCAGTAACAGCCTGGTTGATCAGACCCTGATCAACCATGAGGCCTGGTCTTAGACCTGTCGCGTGGGTCTTGGGAGAGATATATAGAAGGTCAAAGATACTCCTTGTTGGATGGTTACGGTATATTTACAGTAAGTGAAGGAGAGTCCAGCCACCCGTCTGTCTCGCCTGTAGGTCTAACGTTAGTGAGGAAGAGTGCCTATGAGAGGCTGTGCACATGCGCTGAGCCTCTGACGTCAGCGGGTACCGTGACGTCACACGCAAAGGGACCAGCTGTATAAAAGGGAAGATACACTACACAAGTGTATATATGATACTGACACGACAGACCGAGCCGCGAGGGCGTTGACCCCCAAAACCCTCTCCAGGTAAGGAAAGGTGAAATTTGGTTTAGTATTCCCGGTGCTGACGGAATACAGTGGACCCTCGGTTTTTGTTCACCTCCAAACTCAAACAATTATGTAAGTGCTTTTGTAAGTGTATTTTTGGGGGTCTGAAATGACTAATCTAATTTACATTTGTCCTTATGGGAACAAATTCGTTCAGTAACGGCACTCAAACAGCATTCTGGAAAGAATTTTCAACGAAAACCGAGGGTCCACTGTACTTTTCTTCTTTTCTGTGAGACTAAATATAATGATGTTGGGTATAAATCAACTACTACTGTAACAGGGAGTTGAAAGTAGTTTAAATATTTACAGTAGTAGTAGTAGTAGTGTTAATCTATAATTCCCTAAATTCGAAGACCCAGTCTCATAATAGTTTGCTAACAAGAAACATCACTGTACATTATCGTGCACCATCTGAGTACACGCCAATCTGATACTGTACTACCTTTGATGAGTTCCGAGAGTTTTTCTACTTCCAGAGTCTGGCCATGGGCCAGACTAGTCTGGTGTGTGCCTGGTCAACCAGGCTGTTGCTACTGGTGACCTGCTGACCCACATATCCATCACAGCCTGGTTGACCATCAATCTGTGGGATAACAGGTTTCTCTTTATTTTTCCTACTTACTATATTCATGGGGAAGTACCAAACCCACAAGGGTAATTCAGCACCTTGAGTATGGGAGGCAGGTTTGATCCAAGAGGGACCACTATTCTTTAGCTCAAGACTGCGTTCTTCACCAGCTTCAAGTCACTTTTTTTTTTAGTAGGGATTACTGTAAACATTCTTAAAAATTTACTAAAACAAATATTAAAAAAAAAAAAAAAAATGAAATAGTTAATTTTTTTGGGAAATGTGATTATAAAAGAATGTTCAAAATTTAATAGTGTGTGGGAAGGCCTTCATAGTATGCTCTATTTAATTTTTTATGTACTTTTTCAATCGCATTCACAAAAAAGGACACAATATGGAGGAGCTTTTATCTGAGAGCTGAATGTCGATGTTTCACTGTAAACACAGCTTTAACAATCTCAGGTACGTACAAGGAGGAAGCTTAAACAACTCTATTCTTTATGCTTTTGCCCATGTCTCCAACCAGTGGGTGACCTGCTAGTCTCATCACTCCTCAGTTCCAACCAGTGGGTGACCTGCCTGGCTCATCACTCTTCAGTTCCAACCAGTGGGTGACCTGCCTGGCTCATCACCCTTCAGTTCCAAATAGTGGGTGACCTGCCTGGCTACCTTTGAAGAGTACCTTTGAAGTTTCGAGAGTTTCTCTACTCTCGGAGCCCAGCCATGGGCCAGGCTCATCCGGTGCTTGGCTGGTCAACCAGGCTGTTGCTGCTGGAACCCCTATTTGCCCTACATATCCATCACAGTCTGGTTGATCTGGCACCTAGTGAAGATACTTGTCCAGTTTCCTCTTGAAGGCTTCTACACTTGTTCCAGCCGTGTTTCTGATATCTTCTGGTAAGATGTTGAATAGTCTGGGACCCCGGATGTTGATACAGTGTTCCCATACTGTCCCCACCACACCCCTGCTCCTCACTGGGTTTATTTTACAATTACTTCCATATACGTATCTCACTCCAGTATGTTGTTATGGCAGTGTGCAGATTTGGGACCAGGCCCTCGAGTGCTTTCCAGGTACAGTGGACCCCCGGTTATCGGCCATAATTCGTTCCAGAATGCTGTTCAAGTGCCGTTACCGAACGAATTTGTTCCCATAAGGAATAATGTAAATTAGATTAGTCCATTTAGACCCCCAAAAATACACTTACATAATTGTTCGAGTTTGGTGCAGTACGAAATCTGGGGGTCCACTGTATATATTATCAGTATCTCTCTCTCCTCCGCTCCAGTGAGTACATGTTCAAGACTTGAAGGCGTTCCCAGTAATTTAGGTGCTTTAATGGCTCAATGTGAGCCGTAAACAATGTCTATTTGTTCCAGCTCATCACTCTTCAGTTCCAACCAGTGGGTGACCTGCTAGGCTCATCACTCCTCAGTTCCAACCAGTGGGTGACATGCTAGGCTCATCACTCCTCAGTTCCAACCAGTGGGTGACCTGCTAGGCTCATCACTCCTCAGTTCCAACCAGTGGGTGACCTGCTAGGCTCAACACTCCTCAGTTCCAACCAGTGGGTGACCTGCTAGCCTCAACACTTACTCTTCATTTCCTTTTACTTTTATTTCTTTGCAAATATAGTAGTAGACTTTAGGAATGTGATCTAAGAAATGTTACTGTGTTACAACTACTAGAATTTTTTAAAAATGGTATAACAGACCACTGACTACAGTTATTACATAATTATTACACTTTATTCATCGAGAAGGGGTAAACTCGTAGGGGTCATGCAGAGCATATAGAATGGGAGGCAATGAGGTTTGATTTGATTATTTGGATAGAGAGCCCTTCACTAGAATCAAGAAAGATTAAAAAATTATTAAAACCACAATGTACGTCTTACATATACTGTACAGTATTGCGGCAGAGAGAGTATTGGATCAAATGCTTTAAAGGCAAATATCTACAATATCGAATATACAGTACAGTAATTTAAAAAAATTATTCATAAATTCAAAATTTCCTTGTACAATATAAAATAGGAGAACTGACAAAAAGAAAAAACTGGGATTTTAAGTTGATGTGCACTTTGGTTTAGCTTGTAGTACACCATATCAGTGACAGTAAGCTTGAGTGTAAATAATGTCAGCCTTAAGTATCCTACTGTTAGTACTGTGCTTGACCACGAGCAGCTCATCAGGTTTTTACAATTCTTGTTCTCATGCTGCAAACATCACTATTTGGTCTCAATATTTCACATGCCATGCTGCTAAAAAAAGTAAAGCATGTAATGCTCCTTCAGCAGAAAAAAAGAACATTATGAAATTACTAAAAAAAATAATGAAATAATTTTTTGGTTTTATTCTGTAGTCTGAAACGTGTTTAGAAAAAGTTTGACTTAAGTAGATCTCTTAATAATAAAATATTACAAGGATCCCAATGGAAATAAGTCACTTTGACCTTTTGATATCTGCATGTTTTAACTGTAGCCTCACCAAATGCCAGGTGCTGCAGCAGGCCCGTATGCCTCCCGGACTCTAGTTTACTAGTCACAAATTTTGCCTGATACCTGGAGAGGGTTTCGGGGGTCAATGCCCCTGCCCCTCGGTCTGTGACCAGGCCTCACTGGTGCAACTTTTTGTGCACATGTATCTTATTTATCAGCTTGTTCAGTATTGTCTACCATCAACAATACGATACTAATTTTGCACATAATATTCATTAATGATTTAGTAACACCTGATCATAAGTATCATTCTATATCTCTCTCAAGTCTTACTGATTATAAATAGTACATAAAATATACAAAGCAAAACCTTATTTTCTTACACACATAGCAGTTAAATAGCTGCAGTTACAGTCATTATCTAAAAATAAATACTACATCCAAAGCATCCTTGGAAGAGGAAAGAAAAGGAGATTACTTACTATTTTTATTTTAATAATGGGGAAAGCACTAAGCCCTTAGGGTAATACAGTGCCTGGGGAACCTTACATTTCTCTTATGGCAATTTCAGGGGTTACTGCTCCCGTCTGGTTGCTGGCCTGATTGACCAGGCTGTTGGTGCTGAAATGGGAGGAATTCAGGTTTGATCTATGGAAGGAGAGTATAAATCCAGGTCCTTGGACCATGAGCCCCTTACTAGCATAAGGTACCGATCTCAAGGAGAGAGAGGGAGAGAAGGGGGAATGGGACTACATGTTGTGGTTTCTCAATCATTTTTTGATAGCAACAATAATAATAATAATGATTAAAATAATAATAATGTAATGAATAAAAATATGGACGCTTCTGTAAGAATGAAATATGCATAGTGAACAATACTAGCCATGTACTGTATCAGTCCAGGGAACCAAGATGGGATATAGTAAAGTACTGGCCAAGAAATATAAAATGAACCCAAAGAATCTCTGAACCATGATGTTTGTCAATAAGCTCAAAACTGGTAATAGTATCAGAAAAAAATAGAAGGGAAAACTGGAGCAAGAAGAATATTACAAACCAAAAAACTAGTTTAAATTATTTTTAAACTCACTACGGAGTCATTAACACGTAGGGATCAAACAGCACCTATTACTAGTCTAAGGGTAGCTATTGTACTTGCCAAATAAACCATGGCAAACCATAGGTCAGGGCCAAAAAATACTAGGGTTGACCACAGCCTGGTCATGGACTGGGCCAAGGGGGAGTTGACCCCCGGAACACCCACCAGGTATGGTGCAGCACTGAGAAATTCATCTCAGTATGGCATTAATCATGGAAATAAAATTAGTCATTTTGTAAAACAAATGAGAACTAATGTTTGGGTGGCTCCTGTAACTGTCCAATAAGTCTCATAATTCATCTCGTCTTCAAACATAAAAGTGTATGGTTTCTATCTATTGAATCAACACCACTGTAAATAACAAAAAAAGGCACAATACCGTGACTGGAACAATACATAAACAACCTGCACATAGAAGAGAGGGGCTTACGATGATGTTTTGGTCCGACTTGGACCATTTACAAAGTCACACTAACAAATAGGAGAGGAGGGATTATATATAAGCCAGCAGACAGGGACAGGGCAAGAGAGGTAGTAGGAAAGGAGGAAGAGAGGTAATGGTAGTGGGAGAGGTAGCAGTAATAGTGGAGTCAGTCAATTACTAAGAAAGAGGAGCACTGCAAAGGAGCTAGGGGCCTTTGAATCTTTGAAGAGTTTCGCGAGTTTCTCTACTCTCTGAGCCCGGCCATGGGCCAGGCGGGTAGGAACGGTGTTCTTGTTCCTACCCTTTGTGGGCCCCTAGCTCCCTTGCAGTGCTCCTCTTTCTTAGTATTTGACTGACTCCACTATACTACCTTTACCACTACCTCTCTTCCTCCTT
>WNWK01006261.1:0-70000 GCA_009830355.1 Cherax destructor | reverse complement strand
TTTCACACCATTCTGAGTATACTGTACTATTTTCTACCATTTTGAAATGAAAGAGCAAGTAAAAAGTATTATTTTTTTTTTGCATTTTTTAGTGGCAAAAAAAAAAAAAAAAAAGTGATATCTATTTATCACAGATTAAATTTTATGTGGATGTATAAAAATATGATATACTGTAAATGCATGTTGCAGTTCAGAGAGTAATTTGAAATGTGCTGGCCACATTCTTCTGGCAAGATGGCTATTGAATGGGTGGTGGTGATACATGTTTTTTTTTTTCTTCTTTGGGGCATATTACTTTAGCAAAAAACAGTTCACATTATATATATACAGTGGACCCCGAGTAACGTAAAAACTTCACTCCAGAAGCCTGCTCAAGTGCCATTACTGAACGAATTTACTCCCTTAAGGAATAATGTCACGTAGGTTAGTCTATTTCAGACCCCCAAAAATACTCTTCCACAAGCACTTACAATATTATACTTACAAAATTGTATGATTTCTGGGGTGTTCTTTATGCGGGGGTCCACTGTATATATATATACAGTGGACCCCCAGTTTACGATAGTCTCCAAACTCGCCCTTTTATTTAAGTTTATTTTTGTAAGTGCTTTTGTAAGTGTATTTTTGGGGGTCTAAAAGGACTAATCTAATTTACATTATTCCTTATGGGAATAAATTCGTTTGGTAATGGCACTTGAACAGCATTCTTGAACGAAAAAATGACGTAATCTGGGGGGCCACTGTATATACATATAGTATATAAATATACTGTACATATATTTTTATTCTTGGCTGTTACCTCGGGAATATCACATGTTCCCATAAGTCCAAGTATATACGTATTGCCAAAAATTTGTCACAGTCACTGCAGAGTATATTAAGCATTTGAATATCTTCAAGACAAATGCAAAGAGTAAAGTAATGTAAATGTACAGTACAGAATGTCCACCAACTTACAATGATCCTTGTTACAAACATCCACATTTATGAATCAATTAAATTTGACAACCGCAGATGTGAAGTACAGTATGTGTGAAACAACTGTGCATGGAACCAATTCAACTTTTATGACTGCTGATATGCAGTATGTGTGAAACACAACCATCATTCATTGTACAGTACTCAATTGTATGCAAGTTGAAATAATAGGAATGCAACCAGTTAGCAAGTTGAAACACCAGGAACACAACTTGTTTATAAGTTGAAACACCAGGAACACAACTTGTTTATAAGCTGAAACACCAGGAATGCAATGTGTTTTGTAGGTTGAAACACTAGAAATGCAACTTCCATTCTAAGTTGGAGACCTTCTGTACTAAATGGCCTATTAAAATATTGATTTTCTTGATATCTGAGCATAAATTCAACTTACACAACTGTAAAATATAAAATATTTACTTCACAAATCTGCAAGACTTACAACTAAATGTTACTATTAGCTGGACTTGAATATGAAGGAGTGGATTCAGTCAAGACGTTAATGCTCGCATTTTGACGAGAATGTGTACTTTGCCAGGCAGTGGTAACTGGTTGAGAATATGAAAGATTTGACACATTAGAAATAGTGGCTGGAGCAACACCAGGCCAATTTGACACTGCATCCTTATGTCGCCGACGAATGTGCTTATCGACGTCAGATTTTTGTATTGCTCTGTATGGACAATACGAGCATTTGAAAGGTCTTTCACCAGTGTGGGTACGGATGTGTCTAGCTAAGCTATCGCGTGTAGTGGCACCGTATGGACACAGAGGGCACAAGTGGGGTCGATCTGAAGTAACAGGGGTCCCCCCACTATGAAGGTGAGATCCCCCTAGTCGGTGGGATGGGCGCGGTGGAGGCGCAGAGCTGGTCAAACGAGCGACAAGACTTTCCGAGAGACTTTCCCACGCCCTCCGCGCCAAGTCTGGGCCTTGCAACTGCAAAGGAAACAGAAAACGCGTCGTGAGTTGCAGTGCTACTGGCCCTGGCCGGAGGGAAGGGTGTGATTAAGGAAGAGGATAAGCTGCTATAATGTAGGAACATAATAAAAGCAATGTTTGATATATGGTATGAGAGGAAAATCAGATCCTTCAGATGCTACTGAGCTAAAATGTTAAAAACTTTAGCTAGTTTTGTGAAGGGATGAAAATACTGAAGAGTTGTTACTGGAGGAAACAGAAATTCCTAAAGCCCAGAATAATCATGATACTAAGCGAAACTAATGAGGACCGTAGAGAGAGAGATAGATAGATAAGAAAAACAGGAATAAAAGAGCATTTACCAAAAGCGGAATGTAAGAGTGAAGTGAAGACAGTGGTCAATCACTTGTGTGATTGTCTTGGGTAGGCTGGCCAATGTGAACGAGAGTTGGGGACTCAACCTCACAATGCCTCATGTCTGGAAGTTCACAGTTCAGACATTGCAAATAATACCACCGCAATCTCATAATATCCTAGTTTGTGGCAGCCCATACTTCAGCAGTTTTTTCTGAATCTGCATAAACTTGGACAGAGTCCAAAATAACACTACACTATTTGTACTTAAATCCAATATCAATTTAAAATCAGTAACAGAACTGACTAACATAGTATAGATTTCTTCACACTATTGGTCCTCAAGTTACTCCAGCAAGCCAATCAAATTATATTTTCCAATTAAAAATTCATAACCATTCTTTGCTAAAATTTTTTTAATGATATTCAATGAAAGGGAAAGTCTTCCATAAGCAAATGTATTCAAGAAACAAATCTGAACTCTTGGATAATTTTCAGGGCAAAGTCATCAGTTCAATGGCATGCTTGCTGCGGACGTGTTTACGCAGATCAGTGGCCTGAATGGCAGCAAACGGGCAGAGATGGCAGCGGTGTGGTCTATGTCCCGTGTGCGTGTGGAGATGACGGACCAGCTTATCTCTAGCCACAGCACGATAAGGGCAATGCGGGCAGGCGTGGCGTCGTTCTCCACGGTGATAGCGAAGGTGCCGCTCCAAACTAGATGCCGAGCTGAGTGTGCGGCCGCAGAGCCCACATACCGTCCCCAGTAGCCTCCCCAGGCCCCGCTGCAATGGAAAGAGCCACGTCAGGTCACCTCTCCCTACTCTAACCTTCACCTCTTAACCAACTCTGCCAAAAATGTCTCATTTTGCTGAATACAATAAAACGCACAAATACATAAATACTATAATGTAAAAAAAAAAAAATCATGATTACGTCAAGTGTTAGAAAAGCTGTTGTACCTACTGGTTGGTGAGGAGGAAGGGGAGGGAGGGGGAAGGGAGGGGAGGGGAGGAGAGGGGGGGAAGGGAGGGAGAGAATGAGAGATGAGAAGAGAGAAGAATAAAAAACAAGAAAAAACAAAATGAGAACAATGAAAAAGAAAAGGATAAAAAGAGAAAGAGAAACAAGAAAAAGAACGAGAGAATGAAAAAGGAAAGAAAAAAAATACGAATAGAGAAAAAGAGAAAAAAAGGAAATAATGAAGGACCAATGGAAATAGAGAGAGAGAAGGAGAATGACAGTGCTAAAGTGTTTCAATTTAACAAACAACTGATCTTAGTTACGAGCAAGAAAAACAAATAAATACATAAATCTCCAGTGTCTTTGCAGTTGGTAACTGGCAGAAGCCAAACACACAGGTACAGCCCGTCTAACCTCCAGGTAGTTAAGCAAAGAGTGTATGCAATTTCACACTTGAATAATAAGAGTTGCTACCGGTACCCCCGTATGTGACTGAATAATTGGAAGACACAAACTGTACATCAGATTAAAAAAAAAAAAAAAAAAGACCAAATTCAAATTTACCTACAATAGGGTTTGATAAGTTTCCCCTTAAAAAATGTATTTTTAGAAACTAGGTTTGACTGAAAATAATGATAATTTGTGTGTTTCTACACATTACAATAGCTTTCATTATTTACAGCAGAAAACCTTAAGTTGCGCCATAATAGCTCGTGTTTCCACTGTGTTGCAATTAAAATTTAGAATTCCATTTCCAACAGAAGTATGCCATTTCCACTTTGGCCTGCTGAAGCAGTATTCATTTTTGCTGGTGGCATGCATTTTCATTCAGAAGCACTGTGGCAGAGAGGCAGGAGACCCATCACTAACTCCATTATTTTAGAAGCGTGGGGAAGGGTGAACGAACGTAAACAAGCTGCATCCCACACAAGTCGTCGTATGTTACCTGGAGAGGGTTTCGAGGGTCAATGCCTCTGTGGCTCAGTCTGAGACCAAGCTCAGTTTTTCCTACTTTTCAGCATCTTGTCTCATCTCTAATATTTATCACTGCATCCAAATGAAATTCTGGTGATGTAGGGAAGGAAAGAAAATTAAATGTGAAATTATGTCTATTTAAAACAAAATTAGAGGTAATTGAGATGCTGAAAAGTGGAGAACGTGTCATGGAGACCGCACAAGCGTTTGGTGTAAGAGAATGAATGATTTGTTCAGTTTAAGACAATGAGAAGATAAAGGCTTGTGCAATGAGTAATCCTCAACGTGACAGGCAAAAGACTGAGGAATAGGTCATTACAGCTAAATAAAACAGAAATTTTACTAAATGCATGGATTGAAAAACAAAGAAATGTGTTACACTTGGCCTTATCATACGTATTATAAAGCAGTGTGTGAGGAGGAAGGACAGTCATAAACCAAGTGCACATTTAGTTCCGGATGGTTTAACTGGTTTAGAATGCACAGTGGGCTGTTTAAAGAAATGCAGGGTAAAACAAACCAGCAGAGTATAACAATATCTGAGCACTCCACTGCATCAACATCCCAAGATCCCCAACCCTCATCACATCATCAACTCCAGCCATCAACCTGGGCTCAGTAGGGCCACAGCCACCCTCTCCATACACTTTGGGATATTAAGCATCACCAACCCAATTAAAAGGTAACAATACTGTACAGTATTAATGGATCATTTTTTTTATTTACATGTATTCCTCCTTTTCACAGTTTGAACCTTACTAGAGTTTCAAGTTATTTCACAAAGCTTGCTCATCGACAAAATTAGGTAGAAAAAACTTATTTTTCGAAGAAGTATGATTTATTTATAATAACACATCGGCTGTTTCCCACCAAGGCAGGGTGGCCAGAAAAAGAAAAACTTTCATCATCATTCACTCCATCACTGTCTTGCCAGAGGCATGCTTACACTACAGTTATAAAACTGCAACATTTAACATACCTCCTTCAGAGTGCAGACACTGTACTTCCCATCTCCAGGACTCAAGTCCGGCCTGCCGGTTTCCCCGAATCCCTTCATAAATGTTACTTTGCTCACACTTCAACAGCACGTCAAGTATTAAAAACTATTTGTCTCCATTCACTCCTATCAAATACGCTCATGCATGCTTGCTGGAAGTCCAAGCCCCTCACACAAAAAACCTCCTTTACCCCCTCCCTCCAACCTTTCCTAGGCTGACCCCTACCCCGCCTTCCCTCCACTACAGATTTATACACTCTCGAAGTCATTCTACTTTGTTCCATCCTCTCTACATGATAATAACTTTATTTTTTGAGGTACACGAGGAATGCAATCCTATTTTTCCCAAATAGTTTTCATTCCATAAATCACAAAAATCATTGGTAGTACAGTTTTCTGGAACATAACTTGCATTATGACTGCCCACTATATAAACATACTGAAGCTAAAATTTCTAATTTGTCAGCAAATACCACAAACTGCTCTGAAATGTATTTCTTTTACAGGACTCTGTTTATACTATCTTCAGTCTTAATTTTAATTAATAATTAACATAATTTAGGATTTTATAATTCTGGACTGCTTATTTTTTTTAGAAATTTACAATCACTAGCATAGCAAACCATAAATATAACTATGATAAAAAAGAAGACATATACAGTGGTACCTCTATACTTACGAGCAGCTCCCAACTCGAACAATTATGTAAGTGTATTTTTGTAGGTGCTTTTGTAAGTGTATTTTTGGGGGTCTGAAATGGATTAATCTAATTTTCATTATTTCTTATGGGAAAAAATTCCTTCGGTATCGGCACTTGAAAAGCCGTCTGGAACGAATTAAGCTCGTAACTCGAGGTACCACTGTACAGTGGACCCCCGAGTTTCGTAAAAACTTCACTCCTGAAGTCTGCTCAAGTGCCATTACCGAACGAATTTACTCCCTTAAGGAAAAATGTCACGTAGGTTAGTTTATTTCAGACCCCCAAAAAATACTTTTCCACAAGCACTTACAATATTATACTTACATAAATGTACGATTTCCGGGGTTTACGAAACTCGGGGTCCACTGTACTACTAAAGTTTATATTCATGGTTGACAGTAGGTCACCAGGGTCATAAGCTCTAAAAAGCTTCAGAATTTCTGTCTCTACTGCTTCAATGGTTTAATCATCCATATGAGAGTTAAATTCTTATAGCATTACAAAGACTATTTTATTTTGAATTTCCCAGGCCATAAAAAAAAAAAATCTGGTTTGTTCTAATTTCCTGCTACTGTCTTCGCTGTAAATCACTCACAGAATATCTGAACTCGTTCACTGATGTCACTTCTCCATTTACCTATTACATTGACTTTTATGTATGTTGTGTGGCAGAAAAGAATAAGTGACAGTGTGGACCAAATACAGGTTAGTGAATGAATCGATTTTTTGTTTGTAGTAACGTGTAAATATTGTCTTCTGCATCTCTAAGTTAGGCTCTGAGCACCATACAGTGCAGTAACATGAACTTTATATCTCTGATCTTCCCCATACCTGCATTTCCGGTGCCAGATCAACCAGGCTGTGATGAATATATGGATCAGCAGGCCACCAGCAGCAACAGCCTGGCCCATGGCTGAGCTCTGGAAGCAGAAAAGCTCTTGGAACTCGTCAAAGGTAAATATATACTGTATCTACGAGAGAGTCCAAGGGTCAGTGCCCTCACAGCCTGCTTCCAGTGGATAGCTATTGGCACTAGCCACATTAAGTCCAACATATGCATTATAGCCTGGCTGATCAGGAACCAACTAAAGGAATCTGCCAAGTTCCTTCTTGAATACAGCACTCATACTTTCCTCATATAATCATTATTAGAATCGTAGGGAAGTGCTAAACCCATGGGAGTTATACAGCACCTGGAGATATAATCAGGTTTGATTCAGGGAAGGGAAGGGCAGCTCTAATTCCTGGGATCAAAAACCCATTCAACATTAGGTACTGATCTTTGAAAAATCTTATGCCTAACTTTCCTGTGAAATCTTGTGGTTCTTCATCAGAAGAGACAACAGTAACCCATATTCTATTTATATCCTTGGGTAAAGGAATAAAACAGACACATCTTTGAGAAGGTGTACAACAGATATCATTGGGCAAGAGAGTAAAGATATCTTAGGCAAGGGGGTAAAACAAAAATAACTGGGCAAGGGATAAAATAAAGATATCCTTGGGTAATTATTATTAGTTACATTTAAAAAAAAAAAAAAAAAAAAGAGGAATGCTAAGTCCATGTGGGTCTCACAAACCTTAGACGAGGAGAATGGTAAGAAAAGGCTTCCTTAACAAGGAGTGGGTGGGAAGTTAAGAAATCTTTGGGCAAGACCTGTCCCTAGAGCATAATCTACTTCCACTGGGAAATCCCATTTACCAGTGACAATGCCTTCATCTGCTACACGTCTCTCATCACTCGACGCCATATGTAAGTGCCAGCTTTCTTGCCTGTGCTAGAGACTTCAAGACTACGGTGCTCTTCACCAACTCAAAGACTGAGGGACTGATTGCCTCATCTTTTGTATATAGTTCTACTGTCTTCCAATTATGTCCTTGAATTTATATTGATAAAGCCACTGGTTGGTAAAACGTCTTCAATAAACATACCCTGATATTGCACGTGTCTAATTTTCACCGGAGAACTAACGCTCTCTATGAGTAAAGCTGAGAATTTGAGGAATACACACAAATTAAATACCAGATTCCTTAATTCAGTTTTATTAACAACTCCATTCATTAAAATATGCAATATGAATGCCAGCTGGTAATCACCCTTCACAGCCAGCCACAGACTTGCGAACACTGCAGTAAGGTAACCCTATGTTATCTGGCTATGCTCGCATATTCTGGTAGGGTAACCCTTGCTCGCATATTTACACATTACTGACAAAATAAACACCCTATGCACACCATATTAGGGCAATTTTTTTTTTACTGTAACATAAGTAATCTTTGGTTCAACTAAATACAATAAGACAAACTTATGCTGCTATTATATTACAATGCTTTTGTGATTACTCGAGTTTAATTAATAAAACAAAATTATTGCATAATTAATGCATTTAATTTTGAAAATTTATATGATTCACTGAGTCACCATTTTAAACAAAATCCCATTAATTATAAATGCCTAATATATAAAATGTGTGTGCAATCAAATCATCACTGAAGGTTTATAGTATATACATATTTTTTAATATATTCTGTAAGTAGAGATTCAAAAACAAATCATTTTCTTAAAAAAAAAAAAAAACCCTGCCTAAATCTGATTCTCTCAAAATAAAATTGCTCAATTATTTACACTTAAAATATAAATACAACATATGTAATATACGGTATGTTTCTGAAAGCTTCTTGGAGTTATTGGTCCAGTAGTTCATCCAACATGACTGGCATTGACCGGAGTGCTGGTGGTAATCATATCTTTGTGGTTACAGTAGAGGTGCAGGTCCTTCATACTGTTTTTGTTGCTGAAGATGGACTTGATGGTGTGGATGTCTAGCGCGAATGTGGCGGTGGAGGGCACTCGAGTCTGCCGAGCGGAAGGCGCATGATGGACATAAGTATGGCTTCTCTCCTGTATGAGTACGTAGATGCTTCTTCATGTCACCTCGGCGAAGGGCCCGATAGGGACACCAGCCACATACAAAAGGCTTTATACCACCCTCAATTGGTCTGCTTGTGCCCACATCATCACTTATTCGGCCCATACACGAGGCTTGGCGATCGGCCAGCATCACAGACCCTGCTTGGAGTGTGCTGCCCCGTCGTACAGCTGCCATCACTGCCGCCAGGTCACCACGCGGCTGCAAGGAAACCACTACATCAGCACTGTAATTCTTCAAGCAAAGTGCCCACGAATATTCATGGTTCACATATATTTCCACAATTACTTCCTCTTTGTGGAATCCTTTCTGATGCAGAATGGTGGCGGTCATCTCATTTCCTGGAGGAACTTTAGGAAGCACAAGTGCCATTCACTATTGATGTTCCCAGCTGGAAAAGCTGATAACAAGAATTTGGTCATGTTGAGCTGGAAAGTTAATTCATGATGCTTGGGAAGATTCAGTATGGGAAGATACAGAACAATCCGTATGCTGAGGAGAATAAGAGTCTCCAGTAGGTTGTGACTGGCACTGAGTGAGCCGAGGGGAAGGATCAGAGGACTGAGATGACAAAGGCAAAAGGGAATAACTGGAGAGCTGTGATGAGGATGCAGGTGACACCTTAGGAAGCTGTGAAGAAGAAGAAGAAGAGGAGGAAGAAGACTGAGGGGTCAATTTAGTAATTTGTATTGGCAATGACTTTGGAGAAAGTTTTAAGAGTTGCAGAGACTGTGAGGAAAGCTTAGAGTGTTGTGATGAAGACTGGGAGGACATACTGGAAGAATGTGTTGGTAAAGGTTGAAGGTCAGTGTGCTTTATTTTGTGGACACCTAATAGATGTCTACGAAAGTTACTCTTGTCACCAGACATGTAGACACAGAAAGGACACTTGAAAGGCTTCTCGCCAGTATGTGTCCTAATATGCTTATCCAAGTCGACACGCGAGCGGGAACTGTAGTGGCAGTAGAGACATGGGTAATGCCGCTCGGCTGCAATGGAGCTGGTAGTACGGCTCTGGCCCATGGTCCACCCTGTAGAGGGTCCAGCAATCACATCCCTAGAAGACCAGGTAGGAGGGGCGCAACTCATCAATCGGGTCATCTCCACTGCAGCCGCCGTCGACGTCCCTGGCCCGCACTGCAACAGACAACCCGCCTGTCAACCAATGTCTCATTCCAAAGCGTAGATCAACTTCACTCACGCCATAAATTTAAAATATCACTTTTTTCTTCAAAATCCCAAGGTATTTTAAGGTGATATCTTTACTATTTCTATTTTTTTTCAGAAGCTCCTCTTTTTTTTTTTCTTAATAAAGGTACAGTACTGTATTAACAATTTCCTTTTAATATTTTCCTCTCATGTTACGACGGTTCAAGGGGGCTAAGAAATTGAACAAAGTTTTGGACGTGTCTTGTGCGGATATGTCTCTGCACATTGCTTTTATGGGCAGCACGGTAAGGACAATGTGGACACTGGAAGGGTCTTTCCCCTGTATGCGTTCGGATGTGACGTGTCAGGTCCACTGACGAGCCGAAGATGCGTCCACACAGCCCACACACCAGCTCCCGACGCGGCCACCGTGCCTAGAACAAGACACGCTACCCTTAGTCACGCCCTTTCCCAATAAAGTATCCATGCTACAGCTACACTTTCAGTACCCTAACACATTTCAGCTTGGTGTTAAAAATACAACTCAACTTTTAAAGTAAATCTTTAAGGTGAACAAATATAAAATGAGACATGCATGACATGCATAATATTTTATAGGGATGTAGAAGACACAGAGCAGGGCAAGCCTTTCCATTACACAATGTTTCTTCCTAAAGAGGTCTTTATCAAGTGTATCAAGTCTAGGTAATAACTTGATTAAGTACTATTTAGGGCAAAACATCCTTTAATAAATGGCTCACCCTGCTGCATGTGTTATGCATTCCTAATTTGACTGCTACTCCCCATTCATTGTATAAATCTTTTTAAATACTGTAATACACAAAAACTGTTATCTAAGATGAATAACTTGCCGAGTGTGAAGGAATGTCGCAAAAATATCCAAGAACAGCTCCAATATCCAAGTGAACAAGGTCACACACACACAATGAAATGCATTCTTGAAACCATAAAAAAATATGAATATATCTAATAATTTTTTGGGCAGTATTCTAGGTGCATTAGTCGCCTAATTCAGTCACATACATACAGTTCTCTCTAGCATTATTATTGGGTTGTTTATAGTGTTCTGAGGTTTCCGTATATTTTCCCGCCCCATAAGGAAGACCCATGTAGTCTTAATTCTAGTCTACATTTGCCTGAAATGTTGTGCACACTTTTAAACTCTCAAATTATGGAAAATCCCTTAACTGAATTTATAAAATTATGGGCCAAAATTTGCAATGTTAATTATAGTTCATCTGCAAATTGTATGTACAGTACAGCAGTATATTACCTATACAGTAGAAAACCTTACCGCTTTCTTTTCCTCTTTTTTTTTCAACTCTGATTTAATGGAAACTCAGACAATCTCTCCTATATTAGTCTATTATACTGGGGGTTGTTTATTTTTATACAATGATTTGAAATAAAAAATTATTTTGGTTATATTGTTATTAATGCTTACAATGGATGTTATCTTGCTAAACCATTCACTTATTCCTGCCCGTGTGTACGTACGTATTTAATTCTGACTAACAAATTCAATGGAAAAGAACTAGCTTAACTTTGAAAAAGTATTTGAAGTACTGCAAGATACTTAGTGTCTCGAATGTTACAAGATCAGTGTTTTGAGTGTGCAATATTACCAGTGTTTTGAGTGTGCAATATTATCAGTGTTTTGAGTGTGAAATATCATCAGTGTTTTGAGTGTGCAATATCATCAGTGTTTTGAGTGTGCAATATTACCAGTGTTTTGAGTGTGCAATATTATCAGTGTTTTGAGTGTGCAATATCATCAGTGTTTTGAGTGTGCAATATCATCAGTGTTTTGAGTGTGCAATATCATCAGTGTTTTGAGTGTGCAATATCATCAGTGTTTTGAGTGTGCAATATCATCAGTGTTTTGAGTGTGAAATATCATCAGTGTTTTGAGTGTGAAATACCATCAGCATTTTGAGTGCTACAAGATCAGTATTTCGAGTGCTACAAAATCACCAGTATTTCGAGTGCTACAAGATCACCAGTGTTTCAAGTGCTACATTATCACCAGTTTTTTTGAACACTACAAGATCACCAGTGTTTCGAGTGCTACAAGATCACGTGTTTTGAGAGCTACAAGATCACCATTGTTTCGAGTGCTACAAGATCAACAGTGTTTCGAGTGCTACAAGATCACCAGTGTTTCGAGTGCTACAAGATCACCAGTGTTTGAGTGCTCAAGATCCCCAGTGTTCGAGTGCTACAAGATCACCAGTGTTTCGAGTGCTACAAGATCACCAGTGTTTCGAGTGCTACAAGATCACCAGTGTTTCGAGTGCTACAAGATCACCAGTGTTTCGAGTGCTACAAGATCACCAGTGTTTCGAGTGCTACAAGATCACCAGTGTTTTGAGTGCTACAAGTTCATGTGTTTCGAGCGCTACAAGATCACCATTGTTTCGAATGCTACAAGATCACCAGTGTTTCGCGTGCTACAAGATCACCAGTGTTTCGCATGCTACAAGATCACCAGTGTTTCGCGTGCTACAAGATCACCAGTGTTTCGCGTGCTACAAGATCACCAGTGTTTTGAGTGCTACAAAATCACCAGTGTTTTGAGTGCTACAAAATCACCAGTGTTTTGAGTGCTACAAAATCACCAGTGTTTCGAGTGCTACATAATCACCAGTTTTTTGAGTGCTACACGATCACCAGTGTTTCGAGTGCTACAAGATCACCAGTGTTTCGAGTGCTACAAAATCACCAGTGTTTCGAGTGCTACAAAATCACCAGTTTTGGGTACTACAAGATCTCCAGTGTTTCGAGTGCTACAGAATCACTGTTTTGAGTGCTACAAGATCACCAGTGTTTCGAGTGCTACAAGATCACCAGTGTTTCGAGTGCAGCAATATCATGTGTTTTGAGAGCTACAAGATCACCATTGTTTCGAGTGCTACAAGATCACCAGTGTTTTGAGTGCTACAAAATCACCAGTGTTTTGAGTGCTACAAGATCACCAGTGTTTCGAATGCTACAAGATCACCAGCATTTAAAAACGTAAACCATTATTATATTTATTGGGAAACGCTAATTACACAAAGTGTCAAGGTAAATGGGAGACAATTGTGCTTGATCTGAGGCAGGTGAGGGTAGCTCCAGCTCCTAATATCAAGAGCCTTTCACCAGCATCAACAATCTGCTTTTGAAGGTCGAAAGTGCAGACAAGCTGCATCTTTGAAGGATGCAAAAGGTACGAGTTAAATACATACAGTGGACCCCCGACTTGCGGTCGGTCTGAGTATTGGTCAGTTCGAGTTTCAATTGCTTTTTTCGGTCCAATTTTTCCCTACCAAGCGGTCATTTCCCTGACTATTGGTCCGGGTACCAGACCTGTCCGCCTGCCCACGCTTGCACACCTCCCTGCACAGCCGTCGTGAGCCAGTCTAGCTTTGTTTATCACAATAAATTTATTGTGTTTAGTGCTTGTTTATTGATTGTGGCAGCCCTTTGGTAAAGAAAGTGACAAACACGATAGAATTGAAAAAATAAATTGTAGCAAAGTACTAAAGTGGAGGAAGAGGGAAGAATGTGCCTTCTTCAGTGATTCTACGATATGTACGATACTCAAGCAGCACAAGTCGATGAAGGCTATAGCACCAGCCAGCGATAAAGTGTAGCATTAACAGTGTAGCAAGTAAGTTAAGCGATAGAAAATGACGACACGAAACTTAACTCCTACATTGTTGTTTGAGGAATATAGGGGCACTGACAAGAGCGCCACCCTCTGCCACCATCTCCTCCAAGGTAAGTGTAAATATTTCTTATTTATATAAGTGTGAATATTTCTTATAGTATATAAATTAAAGTGTAAATTATTTTTTTTTATTAACTCATCGGCCGATTCCCACCAAGGCAGGGTGGCCCGAAAAAGAAAAACTTTCATCATCATTCACTCCATCACTGTCTTGCCAGAGGGGTGCTTTACACTACAGTTATAAAACTGCAACATTAACACCCCTCCTTCAGAGTGCAGACACTGTACTTCCCATCTCCAGGACTCAAGTCCGGCCTGCCGGTTTCCCTGAATCCCTTCCTAAATGTTACTTTACTCACACTTCAACAGCACGTCAAGTATTAAAAACCATTTGTCTCCATTCACTCCTATCAAATACGCTCACACATGTTTGCTGGAAGTCCAAGCCCCTCGCGCACACAAAACCTCCTTTACCCCCTCCCTCCAACCTTTCCTAGGCCGACCCCTACCCCGATTCCCTCCACTACAGATTTATACACTCTTGAAGTCATTCTGTCTCGTTCCATTCTCTCTACATGTCCCGAACCACCTCCACAACCCCTCCTCAGCTCTCTGGATAATAGTTTTGGTAAATAACTAAATATTTCTTATTTATAAATTAAAGTGTAAATATTTCTTATTTATAAATTATGTACATTGTGTGAATAGTGGTGGTGGCCTGTTGCTGCCACCCACCACGGCTTATGGTCAGTGGCCCTTATAAACCCAACAACAACAACACACTACCACCAGTCCTTACATTCATAATGACATGTTTTATTCATTCTAGAGTATATATCATGTTTCTATGTTATTAATATTGTTTATTATGTCATATTAGATGAATTGTGCTAGATAAATAAGCTGTAGAGTTGATATTATTGTCATATTGAAGGACTATCTTGTCCTGCCTCCAAACAAACTCTCCCGACTCTCTCATACGCCAACAAGAGTCTTCAATAAAGGTAAAACTGATTTAACTGTTCATTTGTCCATTATAATTAGTACTTTATATTTATTTCTCATTGTTTTCTGTATGTAAAACTATAGCATTTATTCTTTAAAAAATGAATTTTTTGTGAATATTTTTGGGTAGAACGGATTAATTGTATTTACAGTGGTCCCCTGAGTTATGAACACCCCGGAAATCGTACAATTATGTAAGTATAATATTGTAAGTGCTTTTGTAAGTGTATTTTTGGGGGCCTGAAATGGACTAACCTACTTAACATTATTTCTTAAGGGAGTAAATTCGTTCGGAAATGGCACTTGAGCAGGCTTCTGGAATGAATTTTGTTCGTTACTCGGGGGTCCACTGTACATTATTTCTTATGGGAAATAAGGGTTCGACTTTCGAACAGTTCGAGTTAAGGTCTAGCTCCTGGAACGGATTATGACTGAACCTCGGGGGTCCACTGCACTCATGTGGGAAGGCAAAAGTTCCTCACGTGCTTGAAAATTCTTCGAGTATGCAATTTTCTTCAAAACAGTTAGATTTTGCAACTTGCTTCAAAACTGTTGGATTTTGCAACTTGCTTCAAAACTGTTGGATTTTGCAACTTGCTTCAAAACTGTTGGATTTTGCAACTTGCTTCAACTCTTAGAATTTTGCAACTTGCTTCAACTCTTAGAATTTTGCAACTTGCTTCAACTCTTAGAATTTTGCAACTTGCTTCAACTCTTAGAATTTTGCAACTTGCTTCAACTCTTAGAATCTTGCAACTTGCTTCAACTCTTAGAATCTTGCAACTTGCTTCAACTCTTAGAATCTTGCAACTTGCTTCAACTCTTAGAATTTTGCAACTTGCTTCAACTCTTAGAATCTTGCAACTTGCTTCAACTCTTAGAATCTTG
The DNA here is from genome assembly GCA_009830355.1 of Cherax destructor. Classification (NCBI taxonomy): domain Eukaryota; kingdom Metazoa; phylum Arthropoda; class Malacostraca; order Decapoda; family Parastacidae; genus Cherax; species Cherax destructor. The sequence continues at coordinate 54,407 of WNWK01006261.1, read as the reverse complement.
CAACTTGCTTCAACTCTTAGAATCTTGCAACTTGCTTCAACTCTTAGAATCTTGCAACTTGCTTCAACTCTTAGAATCTTGCAACTTGCTTCAACTCTTAGAATCTTGCAACTTGCTTCAACTCTTAGAATCTTGCAACTTGCTTCAACTCTTAGAATCTTGCAACTTGCTTCAACTCTTAGAATCTTGCAACTTGCTTCAACTCTTAGAATCTTGCAACTTGCTTCAACTCTTAGAATCTTGCAACTTGCTTCAACTCTTAGAATCTTGCAACTTGCTTCAACTCTTAGAATTTTGCAACTTGCTTCAACTCTTAGAATCTTGCAACTTGCTTCAACTCTTAGAATCTTGCAACTTGCTTCAACTCTTAGAATCTTGCAACTTGCTTCAACTCTTAGAATCTTGCAACTTGCTTCAACTCTTAGAATCTTGCAACTTGCTTCAACTCTTAGAATCTTGCAACTTGCTTCAACTCTAGAATCTTGCAACTTGCTTCAACTCTAGAATCTTGCAACTTGCTTCAACTCTTAGAATCTTGCAACTTGCTTCAACTCTTAGAATCTTGCAACTTGCTTCAACTCTTAGAATCTTGCAACTTGCTTCAACTCGTAGAATCTTGCAACTTGCTTCAACTCGTAGAATCTTGCAACTTGCTTCAACTCTTAGAATCTTGCAACTTGCTTCAACTCTTAGAATCTTGCAACTTGCTTCAACTCTTAGAATCTTGCAACTTGCTTCAACTCTTAGAATCTTGCAACTTGCTTCAACTCTTAGAATCTTGCAACTTGCTTCAACTCTTAGAATCTTGCAACTTGCTTCAACTCTTAGAATCTTGCAACTTGCTTCAACTCTTAGAATCTTGCAACTTGCTTCAACTCTTAGAATCTTGCAACTTGCTTCAACTCTTAGAATCTTGCAACTTGCTTCAACTCTTAGAATCTTGCAACTTGCTTCAACTCTTAGAATCTTGCAACTTGCTTCAAAACTGTTGGATTTTGCAACTTGCTTCAAAACTGCAGAATTTTTCAACTTGCTTCAAAACGGCAGGATTTTGCAACTTGCTTCAAAACGGCAGGATTTTTGCAACTTGCTTCAAAACGGCAGGATTTTGCAACTTGCTTCAACTCTTAGAATCTTGCAACTTGTTTCAACTCTTAGAATCTTGCAACTTGTTTCAACTCTTAGAATCTTGCAACTTGCTTCATAATTCATCTCTGTTGGGTCTTCCACTTACAACTCTTATAGTACTATCTGCTCTCACATGATAGTAAATATTAATTTCCTTATCAAATAGAAGACTAAAACCTGGAGGGGAGGAGTGAGAAAGAAAGGGAAAAAAGGAAGGATGGAGGGAGGGAGGGGAGAGGAAGAAAGCAGGAAGAGAAGGGTGGAGGAGAGAAAGAGAAAGGAGAGGAGAAAACTGAGAAAAGGACTAAAAGAAAAAACTGGAGAATTATTACATAACACTTCTTTTATATTATGTATAAAGACTTGATACCTGTATTCACAAGACAGATGTGGTACTATGGTGAACTTGTATAATTTCCAAAAAGTAAAAAAAAAAAAAAAAAAAAAAGCCTCAGCATGAAAAGGATAGAAAGGTATTTAAATCATCAGGCACTACTGCCAACCTTTTCCTCGTCATCGAATAAAATTCACAATACCATGGCTGGAACAATATGAGACATACAAATTTCATGTGAAATGTTTTGCCACGAATGATGCCTAAGTGTTGCATGCGTCTTATTTGTCAACTCATCACAATTGTATACCATCAATAATGTGTTACAAATTTCAGATAAATTCTCAAAGTTACTGTATTACCCGGCTGCAACACTATTTCTCACTGCCTCCATGCCTTCAAGAGTATCTTTGAAGAGTTTCGAGATTTTAACTACCAGGATTGAAAACCCATAAACCTAACTATTAACCCTAAAGAAGTAGAAGTACACATTAAGAAGTGAACCATAAATAACACTGAATCAAGGTAAGATATGTATGAGGAAAGCAAAAGCCAAGTACAGTACAGTAATCTACTCCAATTACTTTTCAACCACACGATAATACTGTACAGTAGTATCCATATCTCTCTTGTTCCTCACAAAAATACAAAATTAATTAATTACACACACACACGCACTAAACTTTTAGCCCTAATCCAAATACAGTAATACGCCGGTTTTTGTCCTTAGTCTGTTCCAGAAGGTCGCCCGAAATCCGAAATGGACGAAAACCGAAGTAATATTTCTCATAAGAAATAATGTAAATCCAATTAACCCATTCCAGACACCCAAAAATATTAACAAAAAATACATTTTATAGAGAATAACTATAGTTTTACATACCGAAAACAATGAGAAATAAATATAAATGACGAATATTAATGATAAATGAACATTACATACCTTTATTGAAGACTCGTGTTGGCGTATGGAAGAAGGCGGAGAAGGAGTTGAGGTTATTGTTTGGAAGGGAAATCCCCTTCCATAAGGACTTCAGGTATCAAGTCCCTATCCGGGGTTACTTCCCTTCTTTGTCTTTTTACTTCTTGAATCTGTCGAACCAGCCTTTGCTGGCCCTAAATTCACTAACAGCAGCAATCGTTCCAGGCAAATTTCGTTTCGTTAGCAAATTTACCCCTTTCACAACATCAGCTTCCTTGCTTTCTGCTTTCTTCGCCAGGATGGAACTGATTGTTGATGTCGACTTCCCATACATCCTGGCAGGCTCGGCCACACGTATGCCACTTTCATATTTTGCTACAAGTTCTGGCACTCTGAACTTTCTTTGGCCCCATGGTGGCTTATTTCACAGTTGCAATCAATAAACAAGCACAAAAAATAATGGATGAACGCACGGAGTATTGCCAACTCAACGAGAGACAGAGGCAGACTAAGTCTGGTACGTGTGAGAAGCGGCATCCCAGGCGGGTGGACGCGTCCGATATGGATGATTTCTGAGCGAATGTACAAAACCCGGGTGAAAATTTCAAAAGTGCTCGAAGTCAGAGTTGTACGATTTCTGCACCGGACGAAAACCGGGGTCCACTGTATGACATAACACTGTATACAAGTCGACGTGGGAAATCATGAACGTGTATGTGGCAACAGAGCACAATGTGTATATTGTAAATAAAGTATGTTTTCAAATCTTAGCAATCTTTCATTTTATTTCTTGAAATGTATCGCTAGTTATGGGGTCTAGTCCTTCCAAAAAAAAAAAAAAAAAAAGATCCAGGGTCATGCATTGCTTTTCCACCCATGTATCATTAAGTAGTACACCCTGAAACACAACTAACATGATAGAAAATTCTTGTAAATATTTGAAGTTTAGATTTTGCAAGAATTTTTTTTACAGAAATAAACTTTAAACACATTAAGGGCTTTGTACAACTGTCACCAAAACCTGTCAGGTTTAAATTTATCAACCTTTAATTTGTCATATAAAGAAAAATTTTCATATTTTCAGTTATCTCTTCATACTTACATTAAATTTTTGATCATTTACAGTCCTCAAAGGATAAAAAAAAAATATGTAGGGATGTCACAAATATCCCCATTCCTTAAGGGTTAAAAGTATATATAGTAACAATTGTCTTGTAGAAGACTTCTAAGGGGTTTTCCAATATACAGTACTATCCAAAGATCCCCAGGAAGTGAACACACATGGCTGTTTACTGCACCAATCACACAAAGTATACTATTATACTCCACATAATAGTCATATCTATTGTGTCTTCCAAACTATGAAGTTAAAATGATTTTCTTCATATATAAAATACAATGTTATGTGCAAATTTCCAATAAACAGATTACATATTCCTTATTAAACTTTCAACAACTTATTTGAAGGAAGATCATTCGATTTTTCGTGAATTTCTAGCCAAAGCCTTTTAACCTTTCCATGAAGACTTAAAATAACTGCACAGGTAAAAATAACACATTTATATAGCACTGGGGGTTTATTTACAAAAGGTTCACAGCATTTGGACCAAAAAATCTGCTACGTAGTTTCTTTCAATTTTCGGAAGTGTGATTACACAGGGCGTCACTGGGAAAAACTCTTCACTTACACAAAGTTCAGACTCAGCCTCAACAAACAGTAACCACAGTGGAACATTGTGAAACACTCATCACCTATAATTATCTCGTGAATCTGTACAACTCTGATGACAACTCGTCCTCCTCCCCTTTCCTAATTTTCTTCTGATGAGCTGCTACACAACAATCAATAACTAAAATGAATAACATGACTTACAAAGTTAACTATAGAGGAAAAAGTGAGAATCCACTTGCACGGAAAAACAAAGTAAGGGTATAGAGATATTTTTATAGTTTGCCCTCAGATAAGAGAGCCTTCACAGGCAGGTCTGAAATATAAATACTGTATATTAAGCCCTCAATTTAATGCACCTCAGAAATATGAGACAAAATATGCAGGGTCAAATGATTTGGAAACATCAGTTGGTTACAGAATTGTGCATTAAATTGGGGTTTACTTCTCTCTACCTGTATTTTTTTGTTCTGTTCAAGTAGTAGTAAGACACTTACAACAATGAACCATTTATTTATGCAGCCTTAATGGCATATAAAAAATTCTTTGATATAAGCACCTTTTCTACTGCCATTCATCGGTCTTAAAGCCGTTATTCCGCATAACCGTCCAAGTGAGTTCTAACTTTTTGTCAAATTAGTGTCTATGACATTTTAATGCAAGCCTTCAAAGATTTTAATCCTGCCATTTACAGAACTGTACCTGCAAAACATTACAGTAGTAAGTGTTAATCTAATCCACGTGATCATTTTAGCAAAAGTACAAAATATAGTTTATTACAATACCACGTTCTTTTTTTTTTTAATCCATAGATCAACGTTCAGCATAATGGTTTTCATGTTATTAAAATGTTCCATTACATTATTACCAGGGACAACCCTGTTAATGCTTTATTGTTAAGCTTTATGGTAAAAAAAAAATTTAAACATGGCAATTATGCAACAATCGTGAACAAGCAATACAAGATGTAAAACAACCACAGGGGGAGTTGAATGTGAGCTCTAAGCCTTTCGTGTTGCTAGCTCCTAATGTGATGATTGCAACACAAAAGGCCTAGAGCTAGCATTTAACTCCCCCTGTGGTGGTTTTGCAACACAGCAATCATATTTTTTTTTAAATTACACTTTTACCTATCAGTTTATCATCATTTTATTTCATTATGTAAGTGCCCTACAGAACTAATATAAAAAGGGACATCACTTACAATAATAAACACTAAGAACAATCTTGTCCTGGAGGGATAAAAGAGGCTCATGGTGCAGTTTTTGTGTAAATCTCGTGACAATATCCAAATCCTAATATGCCTCAATTTAACCAGGAAACTAAAATTACAATAACTTTTCTCATTCTGGAGTTCTTGGTAATTAAAAATGATATAGTATATATATATACAGTATATATGTATTAAATTTTTTATGTACTGTAGCACAAAACTGAGTTTTATCTTCATATATGCCAAATAAGAGCACTCAAAATCTACATTAAAATCTGAAACCTAAACCAAAGTTAAAAACAATATAAGAAACACAAGTGGCCAGTGACAAACTAATTTTGTTTTCAAGCCCATCATTATGTTTTACCTACTGTATAGTCTACCTTTCCACTCCTAGCTTAAGAGTAAATGTACAGTATATTATCAAAAGCCTTTATCTTCCCTTTAACGACTTTTACAGCTCACTCGACTGCCACACTTTTAATTTGCTGCTTCTTGAACTTAAATTAGAATACGATTGAAACTTCAAGACACACTTGATCATAAATTATCTAGTTTTAGCATCCCTTGCTCATAGCTCCCCTTATAGTGAGAATCACTATTATCTGATGTGACTTTTAAATGCTCTCAATGTATTACTGTTAGCTTTGATCCATTCTACCTTGTGATATATTATCCACTTTGCCATGCAGACTTAGAGGAGGTAACTGATGCCCTTGCATGTGAAGTGATTCTTCAAGGAACAGATCGGCATGAACAGTACGAATGTGCCGGTTAACGGACTGCTTCTGTGAGGCACGGTAAATACAGTGAGGACAATGGAAGGGCTTTTCCCCGGTGTGGATCCGCAAATGTCGCCTCAAGTCGTTGGCCAAACGGAATCCACGACCACAGACACCGCAAAGATGTCTCCGCCCACCCATCTCCATATCCCCCATCTCTCCAGCATCTAGCATGGGCGAAGCCTGGGGCAGGACAGGAGCACCAGGAAGTCCCAGACGGGAGAGGAATGCAGGCAGCGGCAGTCGACACTCATCCACCGCTGCAACACCCCGCCCCTGAAGCAGAACACCTGCCTTAGTATACTGATTCTCATTCTAATCACCACTGTGTCTCCTCCTCGTGCAAATCATCAAAAACTTAAAATTCCTCTAAACTATCATAGATGAAGACGTGGGTGGCTACTGAACAACTGAAGTCTCACTATAAGTCTTGTCTTGATCTTCAGAAAAATTATAAATATGTCATGTAAATAAAACTATTTCCTACAATATTAAGATGGTTGGCAAAAGTTTTTCGAAGCTGCCAAGGACATCATCATCATCAGTGTTAGATAGAAAAGAGAGAGAGAAAACTGAAGTTCAATTATCAATGCATAGCTCTCCAATAAACTTTTGCAACAATAAGTGAACTTTAATAGCTTACGAGTTATTTTCATATATATCACTAACGATAAATGTCACTAGCCACTTGAAAGGGTTTTTGTCAATCACTTCCCTACTTTCTGGAACAATGTTTCTTAATATTCACTCATCACGGAACCTGTAATCTCGTCATATTATCATGTAAAGTATTCATATGCATAAATTTATCTGTAGATCAGAAAATTATCAAAATGTTTAATTTTATAATACAAGTTGATGCTGATGCTGGTATTTCCATGAAAAAAATTAGTCTTTACAAGTTCTTATAGTACATACAAAAAAAAGACCGGATATCTCTTTCACAGACTCAAGCATGAATGTTCGCCAGCCAAATGCTCAAAAATGCCATTAAGTTGGGAGGTTATAAGCCCCGTGGCTTTGCACTGAACGATTGTCAACACTATGCACAGTACGCATGTGACGGTATACACTGCTCATAACTGCGGCTCTAAAGGTGCATAAAGGACACGTGTATGGTTTCTCCCCAGTGTGTGTTCGCAAGTGACGACGTAGATCTTCAAGACGTCCAAAACTCCGCCCACACACCAAGCAGTCGAGAATAGTTCCACGGTGTACACCAGTACCCACACTTCCATCTATTCTGGCCAGCTGGGCGCCCAAGATCCCCACGCCTACGCCCACGGCACCCTAAAAAAAAAGGGAGTGCTACTCTTAGACCCAGATTTCTTTTTTTTTTTTTTAAATAATAGGAAAATATAAAGGTGAGCCACTTATTGTTAAGCAACAGACACATGCTCTGCCTAAAGGTAGGAAATGAACACTAAATTGGCTTCTTTAATTTGAAAAAAGTTAAGCAACCACAAAGAACAATTTGGGCCTGAGAATGACACTTCCTTCCATAATGTGCAAATCCTCGATTTGACAACTCCCATTCTTAAAACAAAACTTGTGTAACTAATCTCACACTAGATGCGAGTTTCTAGTGCCATTGAGGAACACACACATAAACACTTCAACAAAAACATTTTAAGATAAATCTTCCATGGGTAACATTCTGTTCAGATCCTTTATATATTTTACATACAAAATATTGTATCACAAATATCAATGTGTGTTAAAATAATGAAGCTTATTGTATGTTCAGGTTAAACTTATAAACAAAAAAACAATAATTACAATGACAACTTTTTATGACATTAAAATAATTTTTTTCAACAATCTCTGAAGACTACTAGCACTAAATAAATTAACTTTCACATTCTCAGTGATTTTTTTTAAATGCATGTATGAGTTCCATTGCTATATACATATATATAGTACATATATAGCACTTCAAACTCCTAACACATTCTGTGAATTGGAATTAGCCCCATGTATAGTTCTAGCATGTCTAATAACACTACTCTTCACTGCAGCACGATATGGACAATAGGGACAAGTATAAGGTTTTTCCCCTGTGTGAGTGCGAAAATGACGACGCAAGTCTTCCATCTGACCAAACATGCGACCACAAAGCTGGCAGGAAAGACGTGGCTTGGTGCTGGTCACATTCTTCACATCACCTACCGACATTGCACCACCAGCAGGTCCCATCCTACTGCCACCTGCGGCGATAACCACACTGCCACCACTTCCAACGATACCACCCATCTATAAAGAGAACCAAACCAGGCTCTGTCATGTTGATGTTACTAAGAGCCACTCGACATAAAAATAATGTCTGGTAGTATTGAACTTTAATTGTAAATTCGTGGAAGATAAAGGGCTGTTTCAGTTGATCGTTACTACTTATTGCCTGTGTATGTGTGAATGTATGTTGCTAGGGTCCACCCATGCATGATTACCAACTTGTAGCTTGAGAAGAGCTATATTTGTGGTGTTCTGTCTTAAGTGTTTAGATTCCGGTAGTTACAAACATTATTATACATTCTCCTGTTTACCATTCTCTCAAGTCTACCACTGTTTGTAAAGAAATATTTTACAGAATCAATTTTGCTTTTATTTCGCTTATTTTACAACTATGTACGTATTTTCTTCATTCTCGCAAGTCTTTTATTTTACAAAGATTTTTTTCCATGTCCTGTTGTTTTTTGTGTGGTTGTGTCTGCTATTAATCAATATATGTTCCTTCAAGGTTACTGATCTTTCTTCATTACTTGCACTTCTCAGTTCTGAGAACCATTCTGTAGACTATTTTTCAACTTTATTAGTATGGTTTTTTTATGTATGTACGTATGTATGTGTGTGTGTACCACAATACCACACCACTGTATATTCCAGCTTTGAGTTTACAGATACAGTATTTTTTTTTCAAATTTGAGGGTGTAGCATTCGAGTGCCTTGCTACTATATTTACGACATCGTCTGGTGATTGCATTTTGTTTAGTATTACACTTAGATATCGTTCTACCACATTACTTAAACTTACAAAAGTCTTCTTGTTAGAATTTAGTTATCATATTTTTCTATTTTCTCAAATTCTGTTTTCCATCTGCCTACCCATACATCTTAATATTCTCTCTCAAATAATTTTATATACAGCAAGAGACCATTACAGTGGCAAGTACTGGGCCTTTTGGGATACTACTGGTCACATTTCGCTATAAAAACATTTTTTCATTTTAACACTGTCTGCAGTTATTTTACAAATTTTGTCAGCCCTTATGATACTGTCATTTGTCTTTTAGGCTTTATATATTTGTAGTTTTCAGATCAGTTACTTCATTGGAAAATCTATCAAAAAGTATTTAGAAATCCAAGTACAGTGGGCCCCCGGTTTTCGTGATTTATTGGTTCCAGAATGCTGTTCAAGTGCCATTACCAAACAAATTTATTCCCATAAGGAATAATGTAAATTAGACTAGTCCTTTTAGACCCCCAAAAATACACTTACAAAAGCACTTACAAAAATACACTTACATAATTGTTCGAGTTTGGAGCTTAACGAACACCGGGGGTCCACTGTAAATGCAATATACCAATTATTTTCTCTCTGGTATAATTTAGGAATATTATGCATACAATGCATACACAAAAATACATAAGCATACACCACTATGTACTCAATGTATATGCATATTTTTTCATGTATTCTTTTTAAGCTCTCAAAACTTCCCGTAAATGTATTTGCAATGACACTGTTGTAGAAGTGCCTTTTTCATTGTACATAAAATGAATTATTTGGCTCCTGCTCCATTAGCTCTATCTGCTTTGGATGTACTGATTTGATGTGATGTTTCAAATGTGAATTTTGAGCAGAAGCATATGGGCAGAATTTACACTGGTATGGCTTTTCTCCTGTATGGGTACGCAAATGGAAGAGCAAATGTGCCTTCTGGGCTGCCCGGTAAGAGCAATGAGGACAGGCGTACGGCTTTTCGCCAGTGTGCGTCCGAACATGGGAATTGAGGTGAACTCGTTGTGATGCCCTGTACGAACAGTGAGGGCAGGCATAGGGTTTCTCGCCAGTATGAGTCCGGAGGTGTGTGTTGAGGTGGTCACGGCGGTACGTGGAATAAGAGCAGATCTCGCAGGCGTAGGGCTTCTCCACATTGAGAGCCTGCAAGGAGATGCCTCGAATTAGGTTTCCCCTTAATAAATTTATATCAATGTCTAATGTTTCTTTGGCATGTTTTTGAGTGATGCCTTAAATACTGAGCTGTCACAACTATGGTAATGAGGTCTACAATGTTTACCTTCATCTTTAAACAAATGAAAGCTAAACTCAACAAAAACAGGCACCACATACATCACTGAGCATATTAATAGAGGAAGTTAACTGTGGTTCACGCCGAGTGGTCTTTTATGTAACTGTGTTTAAAAAACACATTGTGCACATTTAGGCAATTATAAATTTCAGAACCATTTTTACATGAATTAAGCCAGTCACTGAACCAAGTGAAGATTTTGTGAGCATTAAATTTGGTTTAAAGAAATACCGACAAATAAAACAACAACAGACCTAGTAGTTGTCTTCAGTATGAATTCGAACATGATCCTGAAGCTGTGTAGGCTGAGATGTTTGGTAAGGACAATGTGGACATGAAATGGGTCTGTCTCCAATGTGGGTACGTAAGTGGGTTACCAAATGGCTTCTCTGGGCTGCTTTATAGTCACAGTTGGGACATGCAAATGGTTTTTCACCAGTGTGCCGTCTGATATGTTTAGTTAAAATATAATTGGTTCTGGCAGCATATGGGCAGTGTGGGCACTGAAAAGGCTTCTCTCCAGTGTGAATCCTAATATGTTCATGTAGATGAATACGTTGAGAGGCTCGGTAGGGGCAGTGGGGACATGCATAGGGCTTCTCTCCCATGGGAGTCCGCAGATGTAAGTTGACATTTTGCTTGCCGATTGAAGAATAAGAGAAGTGGTAGGTGTAGGACTTTTCCGCATTGAGAGCCTGTAAGGAGATGGCTCAGATTAGCGTCTTCTGATAGTGATGCCTGAAATGCAACCTTACATCTTGTACTGTAATGATTACATTTATGTAGTCAGAAGAGCAATTTAATATGCTCATCTTCTCAACTGCTGACTTCTTGCCTTTACATTAAAACATAATAACCCAGTTTTATATAACAGTCCATAAACTTGCATAAGATTTCTTAAGAAAAATTAATCCTGGAGATATAACTGCATTGAGTGTTAAACTTTGACATCTTTTTTTTTTCCTCTCCTTAATTAAAACAATAAACAAAGTGTTAATATACAGTACCGCTTGATTACTGTGACCATATGCGCGTGCATATGTGCGTATGTGTGTGTGTCTCAGAAAATTGAATTAATGCTAATAAACACAATTAAATTATATGAGTAATATTAGTAAATAAAATATAAAAATATATGTAAATGGAGATTCCCCCCATGTAAATGTTAGTTTAGACACTGTATTATTTACAGGTACTTATGTAATAAATACATATGCATATTATGTAGTACTTGATAGTTAAGAAGCATACAGTACACACCAAATATTTATTTCACTTAACAGATGTATCCTCAATACAATTAGTTTGTGAGAAATCATAAAAGACTGTGCTAATGTGAAACTTCTAAAGTTGATGTGTAATATGTACAGCACATGAGTGGATTACTGTATAATATCCATGAGAACAGTTCACAACCCATACTGGTCATGCAATGTTTGGGAAATGGAAGGTAAATTAGGTTTGATCTGAAGGAAAGAATAGCTCCACTTCCTTGGATCAAGAGCCCACCACCAGAATTAAGGCTATTCCCCCCTTCCTTTTAAGGGGTATTAAAGAGTAGAGTTTAAAACAATGAAAGACAGCCAGCCACTACATATACTCTGTGTATGTATGTGTGTAAGCACAGTATTTATTTATCTATCTATAGATGGCACTACATGCCATGGTTGGTTGCTTGAATGAAGCCAGTAGTCGGTACATTTGGTCTGTAATGGAAAGGATTGAATCTGATTCCCAGCTTTGGCGAATATATGAAGAAGACTCTTTACAACCAGTGCCCCTAGTGTCCTACAGTAAATAGGTACCTATTTACTGTAGGTGCTAGTTGACTGTTGTGGGTGATGTCCTAAGGAGCAGAAGTATTCAAATAAACTCACACTTACAGAGGAAACTTGAGATGATGGACTAGTCAGTCCTGGACCATTATCAAGTCACAACTGAGTGAGAATAGAGAACACCAAAGGACGGGTAGAGAAAGAAATATCTGAAACAGACCGAGATAGAATAACAGTTCTTAAGCTGTAAAATTAACTGAATGAAAAGAATTAATCCTATCCAATATATCTAAGGCTGGTCAAAATTTAGACACAGGACTTGTCTTTACTACCATAATCATCTATCAGTTTAATGATGTTCAGATTTTTTTTTTCAAACTTTTATCTAAAATAAGAAAAATACGCTCAATCATCAAGATGAGGATGAGAACAGAGGCCAAATCAGATGTGGTAGCCATGGCAAAGATGAGCTCAGAAAGAATAATGAAATATTCCCTGAGCAATATCACATATACCTGGAGAGGGTTCCGGGGGTCAACGCCCCTGTGGCCCGGTCTGGGACCAAGCCTCATGGTGGATCAGGGCCTGATCAACCAGGCTGTTACTGTTGGCCGCACGCAAACCAACGTACGAGCCACAGCCCGGCTGGTCAGATACTGACCAGATCAGAAAGAAAAAAGGGAGAGCCACTGCAGAATAAATACATAGTTTGAGAGAGAGAAATAACCTCTAGTGCAAACTTCAAAACCACACAGTGGAAACAGGATTGATGAAGGTAAAAAATCAGAGTAGCACACATCTTCCACAGAAGAAAAGATGACCTGGTTGAGAAGGTAAACACCAGACGAGCCTGACCCATATCCAGGCTCTGGGAGTAAAAAAACTCTCAGAACTCAAAGGTATATCAAAGATATACCTAGAGAGAATTTTGAGGAAAACAAAAAATATAAATCCTGGATGGGAGCAGCTAAGACAATACATAAAATGTACACTAAAGCTACTTATTAATCAAGGGACACTTTGTGCTACAGAAATTAACTAGGAAAAACTGGGACGCGTACACAGTCAGAAATATGAGAAACTGATGGAGGTAGTAATGATAAGCTTCATGACCCAACGTGTTACACCACAAGGATATGAGGGAAGGATACAGCAGAAAGACTGGAACAGATCTAATCCCAAGACCCTTGATGAGTTCCGAAAGTTTTTCTACTCTCGGAGCCTGGCCATGGGCCAGGCTCATCTGGTGCTTGCCTGGTCGACCAGACTGTTGTTGTTGGTGGCCCACTGACTCACGTATCCATCATAGCTTGGTTGATCTAGCACCCATGTATGCGCCGGAGGAAATCCCCCATGAGGAATCTCATGGGGGACAGTGACCATGTGGTCCTACACTTCAATTACGTAGCAGAGCGAAAGAAGTGCTTTGACCTATAACATATTCAGATCAAACAAAAATTACATATATTTATACAGACTAACAAGCTAATCCAACCCTAAAAAAAATGTGAAAAGGAACTGTATTACAAGTACAGTGGACCCCCGGATTACGTACTGCTCCAAACTTGAACAATTATGTAAGTGTATTTTTGTAAGTGCTTTTGTAAGTGTATTTTTGGGGGCCTAAAAGGTCTAATCTAATTTACATTATTCCTTATGGGAACAAATTCGTTCGGTAACGGCGCTTGAACAGCATTCTGAAACAAAATAATGACATAATCCGGGGTCCACTGTACACAAAAAAAAATACAGATAACCCGTATACAGTGGACCCCCGAGTTTCGTAAACCCCGGAAATCATACGTTTATGTAAGTATAATATTGTAAGTGCTTGTGGAAAAGTATTTTTGGGGGTCTGAAATAGACTAACCTACGTGACATTTTTCCTTAAGGGAGTAAATTCGTTCGGTAATGGCACTTGAGCAGACTTCAGGAGTGAAGTTTTTACGAAACTCGGGGGTCCACTGTATAGGAGAAAGAAGCTTATGACAACATTTCGATCCAAATCAGACCAAAACATCGTGAAAAGCTTCTTTCTCCCATGTGAGGGTTATTTGTGTATCAGTCCAGTCACGGTATTGTATTGTTTTCTTCTTTACACAAGAAAAAATATACAGTGGTACCTCGACATACGAGCAGCTCCCAACTCGAACACTTATGTAAGTGTATTTCTGTAAGTGTATTTTTGGGGGTCTGAAACGGATTAATCCAATTTACATTATTCCTTATGGGAACAAATTTGTTCGGTATCAGCACTCAAACAGCCTTCTGAAATGAATTAAGCTCCTAACTCGAGGTACCACTTTATTCTATCAAAGTTTCTTTGGGCCTACCAGCCCTGCCACTTCCCAAGGACATCCTGATGCATATGGACCATGAAGTCCTTATGAGGCAGAAGCGTGAGCTCAATACCTCAGCATCCATCTATTCACCACCACAATCCCAAGTCTTTGTGCTGGGCATGGATATAAAATAACCATTCCCGAATCTTCTAGACCACAGGGTAGACCATGCTGTATTGGGTCAATCCCTAAAAGAGGACTGGAAGGCAAAGTAAAACCCGTCGTTTTCCTCAAATTAGTTCGCCTAAGTGGTGAAGCACAGATTATTTTCTCAGTTGTGAAGCACAGCTTAATTTCTCAGTCATGAAGCACAGCTTATTTTCTCAGTTGTGATGCACAACTTATTTTCTCAGTCGTGAAGCACAGCTTATTTCCTGTGGTGAAGCACAGCTTATTTTCTCATTGGTGAAGCACAGCTTATTTTCTCATTGGTGAAGCAAAGCTTATTTTCTCAGTGGTGAAGCACAGCTTATTTTTTCAATTGTGAAGTGCAGCTTATTTTCTCAGTAGTGAAGCACAGTTTATTTCTCAGGAACATGCAGCTTATTCTCAGTGAAACAGCTTATTCTCACAGTGAAGCACACCTTATTCTCAGTGGAGTGAAACACATCCTTGCAGTGGTGCACATAACTCACAGTGGACTGCAGCGTATCTCGCAGTGGCAGAGTGTGGCAAATTTCAGTGGAGTACAGCATATCTCACAGTGGTGGAGTGCAACATACCTCACAGTGGTGGAGTGCAGCATATCTCACAGTGGTGGAGTGCAACATACCTCACAGTGTGGAGTGCAGCATACCTCACAGTGGAGTGCAGCATCCCTCACAGCGTAGAGCAAATACCTCACAGTGGAGTGCAGTATACCTCAACAGTGGTGAGTGTAGTATATCTCAACAGTGGTGAGTGCAGCATATCTCAACAGTGGAGTGCAGCATACCTCACAGTGGTGGAGTGCAGCAAATCTCAACAGTGGTGGAGTGCAGCATACCTCACAGTGGTGGAGTGCAGCATACCTCACAGTGGTGGAGTGCAGCATACCTCACAGTGGTGGAGTGCAGCATACCTCACAGTGGTGAAGTGCAGCTTACCTCAACAGTGGAGTGCAGCATACCTCAACAGTGGTGGAGTGCAGCATACCTCAACAGTGGTGGAGTGCAGCACATCTCAACAATGGTGGAGTGCAGCACATCTCAACAATGGTGGAGTGCAGCACATCTCAACAATGGTGGAGTGCAGCACATCTCAACAATGGTGGAGTGCAGCACATCTCAACAATGGTGGAGTGCAGCACATCTCAGCAGTGATGGAGTGCAGCACATCTCTACAGTGGTGGAGTGCAGCACATCTCAGCAGTGGTGGAGTGCAGCACATCTCAACAGTGGTGGAGTGCAGCACATCTCAACAGTGGTGGAGTGCAGCACATCTCAACAGTGGTGGAGTGCAGCACATCTCAGCAGTGGTGGAGTGCAGCACATCTCAGCAGTGGTGGAGTGCAGCACATCTCAGCAGTGGTGGAGTGCAGCACATCTCTACAGTGGTGGAGTGCAGCACATCTCAGCAGTGGTGGAGTGCAGCACATCTCAGCAGTGGTGGAGTGCAGCACATCTCAACAGTGGTGGAGTGCAGCACATCTCAACAGTGGTGGAGTGCAGCACATCTCAACAGTGGTGGAGTGCAGCACATCTCAACAGTGGTGGAGTGCAGCACATCTCAACAGTGGTGGAGTGCAGCACATCTCAACAGTGGTGGAGTGCAGCACATCTCAACAGTGGTGGAGTGCAGCACATCTCAACAGTGGTGGAGTGCAGCACATCTCAACAGTGGTGGAGTGCAGCACATCTCAGCAGTGGTGGAGTGCAGCACATCTCAGCAGTGGTGGAGTGCAGCACATCTCAGCAGTGGTGGAATGCAGCTCTCCATGAGATGGACATGTATGAATTTAGTGGTAGTTTACATAGTTTCTCTTCCTCCTGATGACTGAGGTAATGCACATGGAGAAACTCCGCAGAAAAAAACTAATTTGCCTAAATTTTTCTCAAGTCTCGGCAGAATGGAACAAATTTATAAATTTTTTCCCCACATGTCAAAGCAAAAATAAAGAAATTTGCTTAAATTTTCCACTCGTGTCTAAGTGGAAAAACCAAACTTGCTTAGATTTTCCTCTCATGTTTAAGCAGAAAAAAATAATTTGCTTAGATTCCCCTCCCTCGCATCTAAGCGGGAAAAAATGGCTTAAATTTTCCCCTCTATAGATGGCAACACAAGATAAAATTACATAATGCACTACCAAAATATTCTGGAGCTTACACTGAACCTTACATGGGTTTATTATGCACGAGAGGCTATTAAAAAAGTGAATTATGTGTGAACTTTAATTATAGTTTCATACAATCCTGTATACTGTATGCTATTGTTAATATAATTACTTTGTGCATACAGCACAGTATATACATTTTATCATTGATAAAAGATGAAATGGTCAGCATACATATATTGTAGTTAAAGTGCTAAACCTGTAAGGGTCATACTGCGCCTTAAGTGCTAAGCCTGTAGGGGTTATACTGCACCTGAGGGATGGGAGATAATCAGGTTCAATCCAAGGGAAAGGTAACTTAAATTCTTTGAATCAAGAGCCCTTAACCAGTGCCTTGTTCCCTTGAAGGGAAGAATATAGACTTTTTCAACATGGCCATTGGCTAACATTCAAATACATACATTAAAATACAAACAATTTTAATACTAATTAAAAAAAGATAACAGCAATGGGAACAACGTACAAATAAAATGATTCGCTGGATTTTCGAAGTGCTGCAGCAAAGTGCACTTTATTAATTGCTTTAGTACTGTATAATCAAAGAGCAAATTCAGCAGACTTTGGAAAAAAAAGACCTTCACGCAGTACAGCAAACCTTACCTACAATACCGAACCTCTTTACGAACTAAAGTTTTTCTTCCCTATATCTTCACAATTAATTTAATAGTGTCAGCATATGACTATAATGAAGGTGCCTACGTAATGAAGAATTCCGGCTAGCAGCATAAGGGCAGTGAGGACACGTATAAGGCTTTTCACCAGTGTGGGTACGTATGTGTTTCTTAAGATCATTGCTAATAGCGGCTGCATAGGGACAGTGTGGACATTTAAATGGCTTTTCCCCAGTATGGATCCGAAGATGAGCATTCAGATGATCCCGACGATATGAAGAATAAGAGCAGATGTGGCAGGCGAAAGGTTTTTCCACAATGAGGGCCTGCAAGGAGAGGCCTACAATTAGCCAGGAAACGAAACTAATAAACTTCAAAGATTTTTTTTTTACTTTGATTAAATTAATTTCACTTGCTTAATACAAACTGCAAAAAAAAAAAAATGGTGTTTTTCAAAACAAATTTAACAGGGTCCATACCAAATTGGAAAATGTTTTCAAAACATCTCTTCAAATAAGACTGCATGCAAGATCTAATCAGCAGCAGTTTATTTTTCAATAATGAACCAGCATGTATAAATGATAACTGTCAGACTATTTCTTAATAATATAAAGTGGACCCCCGAGTTTCGATCACCTCAAAACTCGAACAATTATTAAGTGTATTATTGTAAGTGTATTTTTGGGGGTTTGAAATGGACTAACCTACTTTACATTATTCCTTAAGGGAGCAAATTCGTTCGGTAAAGGCACTTGAACAGCCTTTTGGAACGAATTATGGCCGAAACTCGGGGGTCCACTGTATATCACTTGTTAATTAACAACTCTTTTTAGCTTGTGAAGGCAGGGAATGTCACAAGGCAAGACTTAACACAAGCCACAGTACTACTGTATTCTGAAGTGGAAAAACTATCAAACAAAACTTAAGTCTGTGTCCAGCAATTCATTAGTCTTAAAAAATATTCTTTAACTTTAGGCCTTAGAGAAAAGGGACACCGACAAAAAACAAGTGAACATAAAACAATATTCATGGGGAAGCATTGGACCCAGAGTGCTCAAGCAGTGCCTGGGAATGGGAAGTAATCAGGTTGATCCACAATGATGGGGAGGGTAGATCCAACGCTGGCTCAAGAGCCCTTCATTAGTATCAAGGCACCCTCCCCCCATCCCCTTTGAAGGAAGTGAACATTGTTGTTATAATCAAGGGGAAGCACTAAACCCACAAGGGCCATACAACTCATGAGAAATGAAAGGTAATCAAGTCTGGTCTTAGAAAGGGAGGACAGGTCCTGTTCCTCGCATCTTGCAATAAGAGAGCAGGAAAGCAAATAAAATAATGATAGTGGGGTGCTTAATTTTTTTAATTTATGTTTTCCTAAAAACAAACTTCATTTTTAAGTATAAGCTACCTTTGCAACATTATATTAAAAATATGGGCTAAACGTGAATAAAGTCACAATGAAGTGGGTTGGACCAATTCACCAAAATGCAACACTTAGGAGAGGAACCTTATAAACCACTGTCAAGGACTTAACGATGGTCCAGGGTGAACCATAATGTCACCATATGGCTCCTATCCTAAATGCGGGTCTTTAGTGAACAAGATAAAATCTTACGAGTGATGTATCTTTCAACACTGCCTATGAAAACCTAATACAGTGGTACCCCGGTTTACGATGGTCCCCAAACTCACCCTTTTATGTAAGTTTATTTTTTTAAATGCTTTTGTAAGTGTAATTTTGGGGGTCTAAAAGGACTAGTCTATTTTACAACATTTCTTAAGGAGATAAATTCGTTTGGTAATGGCACTTGAACAGCATTCTGGAATGAAAAAATATCGTAAACCGGGGTACCACTGTACATAGTTTTTTTTTTTTTTTGCTAACCCTGAACTGTCTGCATGTAAACTACAGGAAACCACATCTTAAAAAATTTTGTGTGATTTTTACAAAAATCACTTAGCATCTTGGCAATGGATGACATCATTATTCAAATATTTTTAAAATTTTGATGAAGGCATGGTGGTAACAGCTCAAGATCGCTCTTTAGCCATGTTGTATACACATTGGGAACTCTTAATAAAAACTAAGAGGATCACATATTTCACACTTTACTAAAGATATTCAACACAGGAAGGAATTCAAAGACACTAATACTGTCTAATATGTTTTAATCCCTAACATTTTTGGTGTTGTACCATACTTATAATGTCAAGTGCCCTTGAAGTTATGCCGAGACAATTTTACCAGTTCCCATATTAAACCCTGAGCATATTATTTCCAATGACTTGTTACCTCACTATATATTAATAACAAATATAATGCAGATTCTTCAGAGGTATTACTTCCAATAGATGGTGTTAAGAGCCTTCTACAATGCTAAGACGTTCTCACCTCCCTGTGCTTGCACATTAAGAGCAAATCACTAAGATTATTGTTCTACAGCCTCTCATTCCCTCATAGTGGAAAGGTGTCAGGTATGCATTCATTTATACATAAATTATAAAAATAATGTATTCTATTCACACACAACCCGCACATATAAAAGAGAGGAGCTTACGACCGTTTCGGCCCGACTTGGACCATTTACAAAGTCACACAGTGTGACTTTGTAAATGGTCCAAGTCTGGCCGAAACGTCGTCGTAAGCTCCTCTCTTTTATATGTGCGGGTTGTGTGTGTATTGTTCCAGTCACGGTATTGTGCCTTTTTTGTTATTAATGTATTCTATTGCAATATTTTTCTAAAGCAAGTTTTGCCATCATACTAAGGAAAAGCTCCTGGTCTACAACCATGCCTCTAAATGCAAGACAAAAAAAGGCATGCTTATTACACCTTATTACTGGTCAAAATGAGTTTGTAGATGAAGTTGATAAACTGGTTCTTGAAATGTAACATAAAAGCAATGAGGACAAGAATATGATTTCCCAACATTGTGTGTCAGAAGATGCCTTTGTAATGAAGAGTTTCGACTAGCCGAATATGGGCAGTGAGGGCAAAGGTAAGGTTTTTCCCCAGTGTGTGTGCGAATGTGTTTTTTAAGATTGTTGCCAACTGTTGCAGCATATGAACAATGTGGACACTGATAAGGCTTTTCTCCAGTATGCGTCCGCAGGTGTGTGTTAAGGTGGTCACGACGATAGGTGGAATATGTGCAGAAGTGGCACGCGAAGGGCTTCTCCACATTGAGCGTCTGTAAGGAAATGCCTACAATTAGCTTATCCTCCCTACAACAACACTAACTTGGCTTGCCACTACATATTATTCAATTGCCTTGAGTCTTTCTCGAAATACTGTACATACGAAACAATTTTAAGGAAAATGAAGAGGGGGGGAAATATTATTATTTTTCTAGTTGCCTTGCATGACAGGAGTGATGGGAGAAAATCTGTAGTACTATTACAACCAATGCACATGTTCACATTTTGCT
Organism: Cherax destructor; assembly: GCA_009830355.1. Lineage (NCBI taxonomy): Eukaryota > Metazoa > Arthropoda > Malacostraca > Decapoda > Parastacidae > Cherax > Cherax destructor. The sequence continues at coordinate 33,583 of WNWK01006261.1, read as the reverse complement.
GAAAAATATTTACCTTCAGTATCAATCTAAGAAGGTTGATAAATAAAAATACAACACACACACACACACACACACTTAGTATACAGTAGTTACTTCTTCGATGGAAATATACACCATCTCTTTAGCAACTGGTTTCCCAAACTTTATGCAGATCTGCTGATGTCCAATGCCCCATTTCCATTGGTAATAAATGCGATATACATTATCTATATACACTTAGAGCGGTTCTTATAATGCAGAACTGTGTATTTATGACCTGATTTGAGTTAGGTACATAATTATAATCGAAAGAAGTGCTAAACCTACTATGGATGAATTAGGTACAGTTACCATGGGCGTGGATATATCCAGAACATAAAACAAGGAACACCTACCTTCTTTGTGGTTTAGCCATTGTATATTTTTTCAAGATAAATGAATATGTTAAGGTTTAAGAAAATATTGGAGTAATTTCACATTTTAATTTGTATAATAAAGATCACACAAATTCACAATAACTCTGACTCACTCAAACTTACAGTACATCATGTGTACACTGTTATTCACTGCATCAATAAGGAAATTAATAGGTGGAAACACAAGCCTTCTTTGGTCCTGGAGAGAGCGCAAGTGTAATTAATTTTTTCTATCAAGTGGTTATAACACTTTCTTCACTTAAGACAGTTCCTGGAATTTACCACCATTTGAAGAGTACATACTATACAGTCATTAATGTATTTATAACTTAAAATAGTACTCTCTGTCATGCTCAAAGTATCCATATGGTTTTAGTTTTCATAACTTTGCATATGCTTTTGTGTTATTCTCTCTCACACTCCTATCTTCCACAGACCGAATTTAATGTTATTTCTCTCTCTCTCTCTCTCTCTCCTATCTTCCACAAAATGCATTTTCAAAGCTTTTGGACATTCTTTGCAAGTCTTATTTAATTCTGGGATGCATTTAGCTGCACTTTTTTTTTTTTTTTTTACTGTTTCAATTTAGGGGTAGACACCATACTAGAATTGTATATTTTAGTTTAGCTCTACCAGGCAAGATCTATTTGAAACAAATCTTTAGCATTTCTCAGCCATATATGTATTTGAAACTACTGTACATAATCTTTAAACTTGCCAGTAATGTGGAAGATCGTCTCTCAAGCTTCTTGTTCTCCCTGTTGAAGCTGCTAAGAAACCTGCATTTTTCTCATATCTATTTTTGATCTTAACTACCATTATCTCATTGCTTTGTAACAGTGTGCTGTACATCAGAACCCTGCTATGGCAATCCAATCTCGGTTTTGTAGGATATTCCCAGTACAGTATACTGTACCATCTTTGATTAAGTTAACCCTTAAACTGTAAAAATGTAGATCTACGTTTGTACTGCTAGTGCTCCGAATGTAATCTACATTTTATTTTCATGCCTTCAAATTTGGCACAATAGGCCTGAGTCGCCGACATGAGAGAATGGGTCTGCGCACTCAAGTGTGCACAGTATAACGTGGTAGCACCAGTTAGTTTCAGCTCCATCTTGGATCAACATCATAACAAATCACCGTGATTCACTCACCCCTCATCGTATTAACATTCTTATTCTTGGAAAGTGATACATAATGCAAGTTTAGTGGATTTGACACCGATATGGCCACTAATCAAGGAAATAATGAAACTATTGATGACAACCCAGATGACCCTCAGCCCATCACCTCTGGGGTGGCCATACCAGATCCTCAGCCCAGCACTTCTGAGGTGGCCAGTGTGGCCACAACAGACCCTCAGCCCAGCACCTCTGGGGATGCTAGTGTTATTACCCAAAGGCAACTACGCAAGAGGAAATTATCATTTTCCCGGCCACAGTGGCCAGCCAAAGAATGTGAGGGACCAAGGAATTAGCATGAACATTAGAGTACTGAAGGTGTCAAAGGTAAGGTTTATGTGCTCTTTCATAAGACTGTCCATTAAGATTTTACTGCCAGCACAAATTAGCAGTCCGCAGAGGTACCCGACATTTCTCTAACAGATGTCCAATGCGGAAGACTCGTGCCCACTAAAGACCTGAATGAGTATCACTTCCTATAATTGACAGCGATGAAAGAAAGATGGCATGCATTTGTAGTTCAAAAGAAAACAGCTTCTTGGTCATCAACTCTCATCAAGAAGCTGAGACAGCACACAAAGTCTGAAAGTGAATTTCTGTATGAAGTTTGTAAGGTCTTAAATGACTAGAGTGGAACCAGAAGAACTCACAGGTAATGACCCACTAGTGGTAAGGGGAAAATGAGGATAGTTGAACAGATGAGGGGAGAGGAAAGAACTACAGAGAAAGGGAAAGTGCCGGGGCTTAACCCAGCAGCAACTGAATATCAGAATAAGCAAAATAGTCTGCAGTGTTATGAGGGAGAGACAGCTACCATTCATGACTGATAAATGCATTAATGCTGGTAAATGGACCTTTTTCCCCAAACCACAAGCCATCACTGATACTGCAAAGTAGATTTGATTTTTTTTTTTTTCAAGTTTTCCCCTTTTTCAAATGCATTTTGTTTTGTATAGTGTTTGAATGTTATGTATATGGAGAGATATTATTTTATGATAGTATTTTGAAAAGAATTGTAAATTTATTAACTATTTAGGTTTGATCTAAGGAAAAGGTGAAAAACTCAAAATTCCTTAGATAGAAGTGTCTAGAAAATTATTTTATTCATGGGGAAACACTGCAAACAGTAGAGGTAGTACAGTGTTGCTGAAAGCAGGATTTACCATGAACAGTGTCAGCCTCGATTCCTGCTATGATATTACACCTTTTGCAAATTTGTATACCTGGAGGGTGTTTTGGGGGTCAACACCCCTGAGGCCAAGTCCATGACATGGTTTTCTTGATGTTGCCTGTGACCAGTTGAGTTCTACTTTTGAAACTAGGCTTAAAGCTAGACTTTGTCAACTGCCACATCAACCAAGTCGTCGTTGTCAATAGTTCACATGCCTACATAGTCATCACAGCCTGGCTGACGAGGTACTTGTTACAGGAAGTGGTCCAATTTCCTCTTGAAAATGTTTTTGTTCTGGCAATATTTCTCTAATCTGCTTGAGCCATGGATACTGACACCCTTCTGGCACTGTTCTATCTCTCAAGTTTCTGGGATGGTACTCTGTATTAGTAATTTGATTAGTCTGGTTGCAAATTTTGATTCCTTTTCAATTTTCAGTATGTGATTGATCAGGTGGGGAATGCCATGCATAGGCCTCAATGGGCCTAACATGCATTATGCATAAAATTCAAGATGATTCTTTACAGTTATATGTTGTTCTGAGGCAAGTTTGTGTGTGCGCAAGCATTTATTTTTACGTACAAAGCCTTTCATCAGCAATATAACTTATTTGAATTGAAACAATATTTACTAAAGTTATTCTCATCAACCTTAATTTTTTTTAATTATAATTAATGAAAATTGTATAATAAGCTGCAAGTACTGTACAAAGGAGCTTATAAAAACTTATGACAACCCCAAAACATGAGATGTAGTAATTGAATTTTATTGACAATTGAAAAAAATTCTGAATGTGAGCAATCCATACCACAAATGATGTGTAAAATTAACATTTTGTTTTTGGAAATTACCGCATTTTGCAGCACATACAACACGCCTTAAACTTAGCATGAAATACAGTAAGAATATAAAATTGTCCTCGTATACATGGCTCATTTTTTTTGTACTGATTTTTTACCATATATCTCCAATTCTTTTTTATTAATTTGTTAATATTCTTAGTATCAGCATGGCAGTATGCAGTATCATAACCTTACCAAAATAAGAAGATACCATAACTTCATTAACTTTTGACCTTTTTAAAACTATCAACTTTCATATCCTAAAAAGCCTTGACTGCTGTCATTCTCTTCTAGTTCCTGGCTATCATCATTATCATCCACACATTCCTCAGGGTTTCCACTGCTGTCAGAATCATGCGTCACTATCGTTATTAAAAAAAAAAGCTTCAGTGCCATATGCCCGAAATGCCTCGGCATGATAGCGGCTTTCTTTGACTTAGCAAATCAGTATTGTAATTACACATTGTAAACTATGCAAAGAAATAAAATTTTGAATTTGAATTTGAATAGGGAATTGCTGATGCACATTTGCCTTACTAAGATATTTACTGTACATTTGGATGAACAGCCATGGAATAGCATTATGCTGCCACAAGGTGGTTTGTGTTCAAGTTGGTGAAATCAGTGGTTGTGGATGGCAGCTCCTTGAAGTCACACTCGGTTGGTATTACATAAACAAAACAAATGTGGCTACCAGGTGTTTGCAATGGACAGACAACTGTTCCGTTGTTTGAGTGTTAAGATGGTAATTGAAGTACTTTGTGCCTCTATGTTAATTTAAATTCATAAGGCACTGTTACATGTTGATACAGGAAATAGCCTCTCCTCACTTAGCGACGTACTCGTTTACCGACAACGCGGACTTACGACGGGCTCTTTGACCAGTATACATACCCAAATAATGCATATAATTTCCTCTATTCTTTTTATTACAATATACAGTACAATACTGTATAAACATTTAAAAATATACTAAAAATATTATAAATGGTGCAAAAATTACATTAAAACAATATCAAAGATGGTTGGCACAAACTCACTACCACTAGAGTATGTTATCAGTGGAAAATCTGTAACATCTATGATAAGAGTGGTTTGCCTGACCACTGCTGGTAGTTTAAAAATATTTGTCATTTACTAAATATTCCTTATTTATTCATAATTTTTTAAAATTTTCTTTGTTAAATGGAATTATTCATGTATTATACCATATAACTTATACTATTCATTCTGAAGTTGTTTGGATTGTTTAACTATGAGGATAATGAGTTACCAAGCTGAACTCCAAATGTTACCATCATGTAAGAAGCAGGAGATTTTGAGGGTCAAAATTTGGAGAGAGAGAGAGAGAGAGAGAAAGATAAAAAAGTGTTTTATATGCCACAAAATGCGGTATATATATATATACACTATTCAAACAAAAACTTAAAAAAAAATTCGCTGCTACTTTTTTTTATATGGTAATTTTCATTACTTTCTGCTTACAATTTTAACTAGCAAAAGGAAAAAAAATAGTCTTCAATTTCACTTGTTAACAATTATTTATAACTGTAAATATGTATACAATGTACATGTCAGAACATTTCTGGGGAGCAAAAAATTTATGATTCAAGTAGTAGTGCCTATACTAACCAAATCAAACAAAATGTAGTAGTAGTATACAAATCAACATAGTACATGGCAATTTTTGAGCACTTTTCTCTACCCATGTATCATATCAAGACCTTAAACACGTGGTACAATTTGTCGTAACTCCTATGTATCAAATGTTTGCAAGAATGATTGCATACGAGAAAAAAATCCATTCAGTTTGGTTTAGTTAGAGTACAGCTTTAAACAGCCAATTCCTCACTGAAAACAATGTATATTTACTACGTGCAAAAAATTCTTTAAGATAATGATTAGAGCGGTACATTTTTTATACAGATATGGCACATCAAATAATACTAAAATACCTTGAGTGAACAAGAGTTTTAAATACAAAATAAACACTATTGAGAAGACAATGTAGCTGCCTCAACATGGTTTCGAATGTGTCTCCTGAGCATGGAGCTCTGACATGCAGCATATGTGCAATTAGGGTAGGGGCATAGAAATGGCTTGTCTCCAGTATGAATTCGAATATGGTTTTTTAGATCGCTACTTTGAGTAGCTCGGTATGGGCAATGAGGGCAGGCAAAAGGCTTTTCCCCAGTATGGATCCTACAGTGTCTCTTAAGATTCTGTTTGGTAGATGCCGCATAAGGACAGAGGGTGCAGTGGTAGGGCTTTTCCCCAGTGTGAGTCCGCAGGTGTATGTCAAGATGGTTGCGGCGGAACGTAGAATAAGGGCAGATGGGGCACGCGAAGGGCTTCTCCACATTGAGAGCCTGCAAGGAGATGCCTACAATTAGCTTCATCTTCGACACACCTTTTAAAAATAATGCACTGCTTATTTCCCCCCAAAAGAAATCTTGTTCACTGTCACAATTTTCATCGAAGACATTCTAACTAAAGACGAGTTATTAACACAAGGTGTTATGAAAATGTGTCAGTTTTCACAAAAAAGTCTTCGTTACATGATCGCAAAGTGATTTTTTTTTTTTTTTGCCAAATCCGGTTAACATGTGAATGTTGTACTGAAACTGATGAGAATCAACAAATGGATATTTATGGCAAGCATAATCTTTTATCGGTGTGAACTCGAAGATGCCTTCGCAAATGAGCATTCATGTCACTTTTCTGAGCAGCACGGTAGCTGCACTGGGGACAGGCATAGGGTTTCTCGCCAGTATGTTTACGAAAGTGCATCTTCAGATTTTGCTTGGTCCCAGCAGCATAATTACAAAGTGTGCACTGGAAAGGTTTTTCTCCAGTGTGTGTCCTCATGTGCCTCTGAAGCAGCCAACGACGTTTGAAGGAATAGCAGCACACAGTGCAGGTAAACAGCTTGTCAATGTTGCCTGGTTCCGGATGAAACAATGGGCGTTGCGTCTCCAATTCAGCACCCCACACAGCGGAGGACATGTGCCGCACGCCCACCTAAGGGGAAATGGAAGCAGTCACTCCTTGTTCATCACTATATATCTTCATGAATAGATAAGAAAGCTTTAATGCTTCCTTGTATATTTTATAACATTAATAGGTGGATATTATTATGCTAAATAACACTGATACGGACCTAGACTCACTAGTACTGGTCTCCAGTATCTTGTCCATGCTTACTCTTTAAATGCTCTTGCAGGTGATTTGGAAACTTGTACTGATCCTGACAGTGAGGGCAATGATAAGGCTTTAACCCATGGTGTTTTTGTATGTGTACCTTTAAGTAACTACCATGAGCAGTTCTGTAAGAACAGTAAAGACAAGCAAATGGTTTTTCACCTGTGTGCTTACGCATGTGAACATTCAAGTCACTGCTGTGTGCAGTCCTGTAGGAGCAATGCATACAAGCAAATGGTTTTTCACCGGTATGAGTACTCATGTGGGTTTTCAGATTATATGCTGTAGATGCAGCATATGAACAAAACTGGCACTTATGTGGTTTATCTCTGGTATTTGCATTTTTAATTTTCCCAAATTCTTGTTGTGAAGATAATACATTACATCTAGACGTCCTCCTGTTTTGCAAGTAGTTTCTCGGGCGAGTGTAGATCTGGGGTTCTTCTATTAAACCGTAGGATGCACTGGGGTAGTGGGACGCAACCACCTAGGGGAAAATGGAACCCATCATTCCCGAGAACAAAAAAATAGTAGTAGTTTTTACACTTAAAAGTTTCTTTCTCATCCAACCAGTCTTAGGATAATGTCAAGTGAGATGAAGAGAAACTATGACAGGTCATGTATATGGTTGACCAGGTAATTTATAAATTTTCTGGTTTAATTTCATTCAACAAATTTCAGTCATTTCTAACATTCTAGAATTATATTATTAATTTACAGAATGAAGTCGGGTGAGTATAGTAATCACTGCTATTTTAATATGCCAAGAAAAAAGTATCACATATGCAGGAAACAAAGCATCACACCCTGAGCACTGACAATTTTCTGATGTGCCCTTCTGCATTAAACATAAGGACAGTATACGTACATGCCTTTTTAATTATTTTTCCATTTTCACATCCAACAATATTTCTTATGAATATCAAAAGCTTCATTATGTGTTCTCAAATGCCTTACCTTTAATACCAAAACTACACCAACACATTCTTTTGATACTGCCCAAAATGCTGCATTTTACCGACTGAACTATGTAGAAGCCCTCTGCACATACTAATACGCCACTATTTTCTGCATTTACTATTATAATTTAGGAATACTATCACTGCACTCTTCTAAGAGCTTGAAAAACTCTAATCTGTACCACTGGGTTTCTTGACTAAGTGCCTTGATTACCTTTGTTTTCATACCTACAGAATACCACTACCACCAATTTGATTCAGTAAGACTAGAACCCTGATTAGCTTTAATTAAGCCCTTATTTTATGAGATAATTACAGTGGACCCCAGAGTAACGTAAAAACTTCACTCCAGAAGCCTGCTCAAGTGCCATTACCGACCGAATTTACTCCCTTAAGGAATAATGTCACGTAGGTTAGTCTATTTCAGACCCCCAAAAATACACTTCCACAAGCACTTACAATATTATACTTATATAATTGTACGATTTCCGGGGTGTTCGTTACTCGGGGGTCCACTGTATAATAATGTCAACAGCTAAACCTGTGTGATCAGTGCAAGGACTGGTGGAGGCTTGATCTTTTGTCTACTACAAGGAAGACAGACATTACACAACTGTACTCTCCTACTTGTCTGAGTAAGTTGTCCAATTTTGGTCTCCAAATTACATAGAACATGAGGATATACTAGAGATGGTGCACAGACCTTAATACTATTATCATTTAATGAGAATTCAACCCTACCTGTTGATGGTTCTGAGGTTCACCACAGCTATGGCCTGGTCTCAAACCAGGCCTCCTGGTAGATGAAAGGGTCAGTTGGCATGCAGTTTGTTACAAGCATTAAGAAAAGCTATCAGGAATGGTTTGGAACAATTTTTTCAACCCCCTTCCCTTACCCAATGAAGACAGATTAGGAGCCTCCCTTTTATTTTAAAAGAGGTGCTGAAAAACCACTAGACTTTTATTTTTATGCCTGTACATTTTAGCGGAGTATCCAGCACTCCTGTACTACGAAGAGGTCGACTTATTTCATTGGATGGGTTTAAAACCGACCCAGCCAATATTTTTAGGTGTAAATGATGATATACTCTACTGTGCTTTTCTCTTGCCAGCATTCAAGGTACCCAACAGCGGTGGCCAAGTGGTGAGAGGCGCAACTCTCACTACTTGGTCCCGGGTTAGATTCCCGGAAAGGTTAGTCTTCTGTAAACAAAATTACAGGTCAGCCAGAGCAGCCAATCAGGCCAGCTTCACCAGCCAGAGCAGCCAAGGCAGCTATTGCACCCAGCCAGTCAAGCCAGGAGAGGCAGTGAGGCCAGCCAGTCCATGTGTTCTCTGTAACTCCTCGAGAGGACTGGCTAAAATAAAGTAAAAAAGATCATTCCAAGAAGAACAATCTAAGTGACTAAGCATTCCAAATAATTGTCTGAATTTATACTGGTAAAATCTATATACTTCTAAATGCATATTTCTAGTTGGCTACCAAAGGCATTATTTCCCCAAAAGTGATGCAATGAGAAAGCAAACAGTACTTGAGTAAACACTGAAAACCAGGGGTGCTGTAGGCAATTAGAGAACACAACATCCATGGTCCAAAATTCTTAAAACTCTACCAGTAGATGTGAGTAATATTGGCAGGCCAGAGGTAGATGTTTTCAAGACGACCTGATACACCACCTACAAGTGCTAAATTAGCCAAATGTTGTGATGATTATGTGGCCCACTGACAACAAAAGCCCAATTAGTCAGCCAATCAGTCAACAAAGAAGTCTCGTAGACTGAGAGGTTAGAAGAAAATCAATGAACCAGTCACAGGTAAATCCTAGATTTCCACTTAACCAAATGTATAAATGCCCAAACTAAACCACACCATGTTTCATTATTCTTTCTTAAACAAGTTGAAGAGACACTCGCCAAGAAAAAATATAGTACTATTATAATGAGGATGTAGAATTAAACACACAGGAAGCACAGTTCCTAGGAAACGAGGCAATCAGCTTAGATCGAAGGGGGAGGACTGCTCCAATTTCTTGGATGAAGAGCCTTTCACCAGCATCAAGGCACCCCCACCCAGTAAAACATCATTGGATAAAAGTAATAAAGATAAAAGGTCATAGATGCTTTAACCCTTTGGGGGTCGACAGGCCTTCTCAGGAAAGTGTTCCTGGGGTCGAAATTTTTTTGGAAAAAAAAAATTAATTTTTTCTTCCGAAATGATAGAGAATCTTTTTCCGATCATAACGCCACCAAAATTATGAAATTTGATCGAAAACTAACGGAATTATGCTTTCGCGAAGTTAGCGGCAGCCATGACACTTACGCATCGGCGATTTTGCCCACTTTGAGCCCTATTTTCGACAAATTCCAATGTGTCAGTCTCCTAAAATTATAGCTATTTCGCTAGATCTCCATTTCGTCTATCGATTGCGTACATGAAACCGCCTATTTACCAATTTCATCTACCCAAAATAGTGGTCAGAAAATGGAAATTTTCGAATTTCACACAAATTTCAAACGATGCTAATTTCAAAATAGGGTCCAGAGTAAACAAGGCAGACATTCCTGGCACTAAAATAACATGTTCTCTGTTCATTAGTCACGTCTCCAGGCCCCTGTTCCTTTACTTTTGCTTTTCATTTTGAATTTTTATTCTCACAAAAATAGAAGATTTACTGTTATGTATATAACTGCATCATTGTAAAAATGGTATAAATAATATCAGAGCACTTGTGCATGAATATAAGACTCGCCAGTGTATGTGTATTGGAGGCATGGTGTGATTTGTTTACTCTTGAACATCGTCAAAAATCGAACATTTTCACTACTTTGAGCTCAATTTCAAGGTACTTGTCATTGTCATACCAATCAAAATCATCTCTATTTCTGTAATATATCTTCCATTCTATCAAATGAGACCAAGAAAATGAGAATACATCAATAAAAACTATACGAAAATCGACTGCAAATTCGCTGTTTTAATCGAAAAAAACGGTCAGAGTTTTTTTTCACTCATTATGCAGTGTGTACTGCAGGATTTTTTTTATACTGCGCACACTGACCACACAGACCCATTCTTTCATATGTATGACTACCAGACGTTTTCTGCTTAAATTGAGGCCGCTAGAATTTGGGCGTACTAGTACGGCACCAACCCCTGCTCGTAAAACGTACTAGTACGGCACCGACCCCCAAAGGGTTAAGGAAGACCCTTTATTTAAAGACATTTTACCAACAGTGGGCTTCAAAAAGCCTATGGGTAAAACCTCGTAAAAATAAAGGTTCTCTGTCAATAAAGTGTATTTGAATTACAATGTATCGGCTTGCTTCATTGTACCTCCCAGGTAGCAAGATGTAGCACTTGACTGAGACACACAAGCTTTCATTCAATTACCTTCATAGGAAACTAGTACTGACCTTCAACACTTTTGCAACACACGTACTGTAGTAAATCAGCAGTTTCACAGACAGGTATTACTTTGTGTGAAACATAAACTTCCTTTTATTAATGATATCTGCAGTGGTTTCAGCCATTTTTCCATTGTTTAACTACCAGCTTTTTTTTTTTTAAAATATGGATCACATCTACAAAAATTGGCATCCTGATTGACCAGCCCTATATTGTTGCTTGCAGCCCACTTAAGAACCAGAAAGCATTTAATTTGGGTTCACTTGCAGGAACTTCATCAAGCTCCTGCTAGACAATTAAGGACCATTTGCTAATTCCTTTTCCATCTGAAGGGCAGTGAAAATCCTTGGACCCTTATGTTAATACTGTAGCTAAGACTTGGCATACCATGTTGTAATTATTGCATCCTTGCTTTCCTTTATGGCTAGGTTACACCTTCCTTTCCTCCTCTTCCTCATGTAGGGAATATACATCAGTGAGCAGATTTGGAACCTATGGATCTAAATTGCTAAATGGCCACAGGTACTCATGTGAATTTTCAGATCACTTCTTACAGCTGTTCTGTAAGAACAAAGAACACAATAGTAAGGCTTTTCCCCTGTATGACCACGTATGTGAACATTGAGGGCACTGTTATGCGCTGTACGATAAGAACAATGTGGGCAAACATATGGCTTTTCCCCGGTATGTTTGCGTACATGGCCTTTAAGATCACTACTGTGTGCTGTTCGATATGGGCAATGTTGACAAGCAAAGGGCTTTTCACCAGTGTGAGTGCGAATATGAGTCTTAAGATTCGTGCTAATATTTGAAGAATATGGGCAATACGGACACTGAAAGGATTTTTTCTCTAAGTGTAACCTCACACGCTGATTTGCTGGGCCTTGATGCTGCGGTATACTCGCTGTATCATTATTCCCAAGGAACGTTTCCTTTTCCGAGAGGCTCCACTGGTTGCTGTACTGCTCTCGTTCATCCCCAAACACAGCGCCACCAGTTGTTTGGGGTAAATGCTGCACATCCACCTACGGATGAAACGGAACCTGTCATTCTTGGCCCTTGTAATCAGCATGTGTAAAAGACCATTTCTTCATTACTTCAAAAAATCCAATTTTAAAAATGTTTGACTAATTGGGATAAGTGTGGAGCTTATTTCCTCCTTCCTCACTAACAAGTGAAAAGCAAATACTGTACTTAATAAATGTGCTTTATTTCTATACAGCTTTGTTCATTAAAGTTAGCCCATCTCAAATAATAAATGCATCTGGAAATGGGATTGTTGCCAGAGCTTTTTTAGTAAATCCATTTAGCCATCGTGTTAATTTCCTATATACAGTATTCCAGATTGTACTTCGAGTCACTGTATGAAGGTTAAAGGTATCAATTACATTCGCTAATCTTTGCACTTGTGCACACACGCGAACACATGCACGCACATGGCGTGCATCTGTGCATACACAAAGGTCGAGGTATGATGTGGATTAAAGAATGAAAGAAAAATTAAATTCCACAAATGGAAATCACAAATAACGCATATCCTGGAGAGGAAAATTCAGAAGACACTTCAGTTCGTTCAGCACCACGATCAAGTCGCACTCTATAATGAACCCAGTCTAGGACAGATCTAAACTTTCCTCTCCAAAGAGTGGGTATTATGTGAACTGTAAAGAAAGCAGTGCTGGTGAGTGCAACAGATGTTGGTAGTAATAAGATAACTGGAGGGAAGACGAAGGACTGGTGGAATAACGAGTTGGAATGGTTGGCAAGTTACAAATAATTAGCAGAGGAGTTTACAAGGCAAAAAAAATGTATGTTTAGAGAAAGAAATGCAAATATGTAGTAGTGAGTGTGGAAGAGTTGATGAAGGAATGGATGAGCATCTGAATATCAATCTGAATAACATTCATGGGAAGAGGTGATAACATATGAGCAAATGGACTAGGCAAATGTTCGATGAAGAGATGGTAAGAATATGTCATCGAGTTGATAAACATATAATGAATGTGAGTGAGGCAATAATTGCATGGGAGGAAGGCACAGGATCTGTTAGAAGAGAAGAGATGCAGAAAGCAAGTGGGGATATTAGCATTAGAATAATTAGTGTCTTAAATTATATGGTGCAAGTAAATACTGTATATGAGTTATAGATGCAGAGGTCAACAAGTGCACGTGTGTGTATAACAAAATATGTTGCATGCATTCATACACTTCTTTTTTAACACCAGCCATCTTCCATCAAATTGGGAGTGATCCAAAAAAGGGAAACATATTCACCATCATTCAAACAATACAGCAGCCTTCACGATTCAGATGTCCTGAACAGAGAAAGCAGATGTATTTTTAATTTTCAAAAAAAATTTAACACAGTAATAGTCAACGAAGTAAAATTCAAAATCTACCACAGTGGAAAAAACTCTAGATGCTAGACACAGCATTCATTGCAATTCTCTCGTGTAGTAAGGTGGCAGTAAATATCAATAACTAGAGGGAAGTGAACACAAATGCACATGTGTACACCTTTGAGAAAATACAAGTTCTGCAATCCTTTATCACTTAAAAGGTTCCAGCCTAATAGTGTCTTTATACAAGTATAGTATCAACTGAAGGCACAAGCAAATCTAGCCGATATAAACCAGGTCCTCCAGTAAACCACATATGATGTTCAACAAGGACAATTGTCAAGATCTTACATTTCAGGATCACTGCCATGTTGCTACCTCAAATGCAGGGAAACTGACAGGCTGGATAATTAGAACCTTCAGAACAGGAGATGCCAAGTCAATGATGTTGCTGTCACACTATCTAGGCTGAAATACTGCTGCCCACTAACAGCCCCTTGCAATTCAGACAATATCCCAGTAGAGAGGGATGGATGGTTGTGAATGTATGCATGTGTAAGTATGTATGCAATGGTGGATTCAAAGTGGTGAGCAAGAGTTATATAGGAAAGGCCTGGGGACGTGGCTGGGATGCGTAGTGTTTAATTTGGATTATAAATTGGAATTTTATGAATTTTGTGTAAAATTAGCCAAATTACAAACTTGTGTACTTTAGAGGGTTGTTCTGACAGTTGAATGGGTAGTTTCTTGCACCATCCTTTAATATACAGTACATGTACCTTTGATGAGTTCAGATTTTCTCTGCTCATAGAGCTCAGCCATGGGCCAGGCATTACTAGCAAAATGGTTAGAAATTTGGTTGAATTGCAAAATGGAATTGGCTTAAAATAGTACTCAAAGTGGGCAAAATCACTGATGCATAAATTGTATCCAGATCACCAACTCTGCACATCCGTAATTCCATAAGTTTTCTGCCAATTTTTTGATTCACAAAAAAAAAATCTAATTTTTTTTTTTACAAACTGCAACTGTCAGCACTTTCAATTTGGTAGGAAAGTCATCACCCCTGCAGCCCAGTCAAGGATCTAACTGAATAATTATTACCCACTATGGAATGGAAACCTGGTAAATATATTTAAGTACATGTAACAGGATTGCAGGTTGTTTTATTCACAAATGTTCCAGTATGGCAGGTAAATTTTATTTCACTAGTTTTGAGCACTTGAATTTGAGAGGACATGTAACAAGTAGGCATATAGATGATGCGACAAAAATGGGTTGAACAGTTACAACTGACCCAGCATGGCATATCCGAGGTATATTCCCAAAGACATTTGAACGAGGGAAGGGGAAAAGGTCATTAAAAGACAGGACTCACTCCCTTCCCTCATACAAAGCACACATTCTCAGATCAAAAAGGGTCTATTGCCATGGAAATTAAGTACCAATTCATGCCATGCCCTCCCCCCCCTTGTCTGTGCTTATATAATGTTTCTAATCCCCATGGTGTAGGTACATGATTACTGTATGGTGTTTTATCTCTTAGTGATTGGTAATGGAAGGGTAAGACAATGGGTGTTTAGCCTCACCCTTTCCCCATAGTGTGGTTAATTTTGTTGACTGAGTCTAAGCTCACCTACAGAAAGCAGATACATTGTTTAAAATGTTAATATGAATGTATAAGGGGCCGTGGATTGCCCGCCAATAAGCATTCTTTGGGCAAAAGGTTAAGTAAAAGTATGCACACTAATCCTCGAAAGTCAAAAACTACATTAAAAATCAACAATCAACAAAAGTAAATGCGGCATTATCACATGAAATTAAAACAGCCGGCATCAAGTGAAAGTCTTACAATGTATCATTATCATATTGTAATTTGAACAAATTTATACGTTTTTTTTTTTCAACAAGTTGGCTGTCTCCCACCGAAGCAGGGTGACCAAAAAAGAAAGAAAATCCCCAAAAAGAAAATACTTTCATCATCATTCAACACTTTCACCACACTCATACATAATCACTGTCTTTGCAGAGGCGCTCAGATACGACAGCTGAGAATAGTCCCTCCCAGCTGTCACTATCCCAGACCCCCTCCTTTAAAGTGCAGGCATTGTACTTCCCATTTCCAGGACTCAAGTCCAACTAAATCAATTAACTCATTTCCCTGAATCCCTTCACAAAATGTTACCCTGCTCACACTCCAACAGCTCGTCAGGTCCCAAAAACCATTCGTCTCCATTCACTCCTATCTAACACGCTCACACATGCTTGCTGAAAGTCCAAGCCCCTCACCCACAAAACTTCCTTTACCCCCCTCCCTCCAACCTTTTCTAGAACGACCCCTACCCCGCCTTCTTTCCCCTACAGATTTATACGCTCTCCAAGTCATTCTACTTTGATCCATTCTCTCTAAATGACCAAACCACCTCAACAACCCCTCTGACAAATACTTTTAGTAACTCCACACCTTCTCCTAATTTCCACATTCCAAATTTTCTGCATATTTACACCACACATTGCCCTTAGACAGGACATCTCCACTGCCTCCAGCCTCCTCCTCGCTGCAGTATTTGCAACCCATGCTTCACACCCATATAAGTGTGTTGGTACACTATACTTTTGTACATTCCCTTCTTTGCCTCCATGGATAACGTTTTTTGTCTCCACAGATACCTCAACGCACCACTCACCTTTTTTTCCTTCCACAATTCTATGGTTAACCTCATCCTTCATAAACCCATCTGCTGACACGTCAACTCCCAAATATCTGAAAACATTTACTTCTTCGATAATCCCTCTCTCCAATGTAATATCCAATTTTTATTTATTTAAATCGTTTGATACTCTCATCACCTTACTCTTATCTATGTTCACTTTCAACTTTCTACCTTTACACACCCTCTATAATTTTTACACTCTCTTTTATCCCCCTTCCCTTTATATAAAGGAACTATACATGCTCTCTGCCAATCCATAGGTACCTTCTCCTCTTTCGTATATTTATTAAACAAAAATACCAACCACTCCAACACTTTATCCCCCCCCCTGCTTTTAACATTTCTGTCACGATCCCGTCAGTTCCAGCTGCTTTACCCCTTTCATTCTATGTAATGCCTCACGCACCTCCCCCACACTCACATCCTGCTCTTCTTCACTCCTCAACGATGTTGTACCTCCCTGGCCAGTACATGAAATTACTGCCTCCCTTTTTTCATCGACATTTAAAAGTTCCTCAAAATATTCCCGCCATCTACCCAATACCTCCAGCTCCCCATCTACTAACTCCCCTACTCTGTTTTTAACTGACAAATCCATTCGTTCCCTAGGCTTTCTTACCTTGTTTATCTCACCACTCTCTTCACCTTTCTTTTACTCTCCATATACTCTGCTCTTCTATTAACACTTCTGTTTTGTAAAAACCTCTCATAAGCTACCTTTCTCTCTTTTATCACACCCTTTACTTCTTCATTCCACCACTCACTCCTCTTTCCTCCTGCACCCACCCTCCTATAACCACAAACTTCTGCCCCACATTCTAATACTGCATTTTTAAAACTATTCCAACTCTCTTCAACCCCCCACTACTCATACTTGCACTAGCCCACCTTTCTGCCAATAGTTGCTTATATCTCACCCTAACTTCCTCCTACCTTAGTTTATACACTTTTACCTCTCTCTTACTTGCTGTTGCCAATCTAATATTTAACTAAAACTCAATCAATTTCTCTAGTATTAAGTACATAATCTATAAGCCATTAGATTAAGCTGCCCTTAATACCATGGCATGTCAATGGCTCTCCTTGCACTTCAGTTCATGATTATAATTACAAAATCTCGATGTAAACTTGCAATGAAATAAAAATTCTCATTCTCAAGTCAAAAGAATCTACAAAAATTTATCCGAGTTCCCTAATAATAACCCTGGCACATAGTTATAAACAAAACGTGGTCAGACAGTTAAAAATGTGCTACTCAGCATACTTCAAGCCACATGCAAATGGCCAGGAGCACCTAAAAGCAGATGGCTTCAAGTGAGGAGCATTTGTCCTATACTCAACCTACAATAATCTAATATGACAATTCTTGTTGAATGAGGACAAAACACTCACTTCCTGCTGAACCTTACACATCTGATCAATTATAAATGCATCACATATGAAAGGTCTGAACTTTCGTTCAAATTACAATCAATGTCAGTTTTTGCACAATTAAACTCTTATATTGTGTTAAGACATTGATTGGCATTTAAAATGTTCTTAGTTTCTAATCAATCAACAGGATGATTAAACGAACACAAACCACTTAATTCATGACTATATCAAATTAAATAGTTGTCATAAAATTTTTGACGTACATTTCTAAATATAACATTGAAGTAAAAAAAAAAAAAGCCTTTGCAAAAGAAATTTCAACAACGTTTAAACAGGATATGGTAGTTATAAGAAAATGATTTGGGGGGTCACTGCTCCTACAGCACAGTTCCAGAGCAGATCAAAACAATTTTGATTCTATATGGATTTATCGATTGCAACAGTGTCCCTTGTCATTTTAACAAATTTATCAGATGTCCTGGGTTGAAAAGCTGCTTCATAGATATTTATTTTATCATCTATGTAGTCAGGAACACACACAAGAATCCAGAATTGGTTTATTCTGCTATGCTTTAACAAAAGTGTACATAGGAATACTGGCTTTAGATATTTGTATTCAGATTTTTTTTTAAATATAAAACCTAGAATAACAAAAAAAGGCACAATACCGTGACTGGAACAATACACACACAACCCGCACATATAAAAAGAGAGGAGCTTACGACGACGTTCCGGCCCGACTTGGACCATTTACAAAGTCACACTAACACACAGAACAGGTGGAAGGAGTATTTATAGGCAGGCAGACAGGGGGAGGGTACAAGAGAGTGGGGTAATAATGGAGGTAGTAGTAGTAGTGGAGTCAGTCATATTCTAGGAAAGGAGCTCCTCTCTTTTCATATGTGTGGGTTGTGTGTGTATAAAACCTAGAAATTGTAGTTTTGTTAAAACTTAACAGATTAACATTTGGATTCTTTTAACAATTTTCAAATCTAGAAATGTCCAACCACAACAGAAAGTTTCATGTGCTAGCTTTTTAATTTACTGTTGAAGTCTATTCACCTTTACAACACTTACTCATGGTGTCCTACCTAACAGATACTCCTCTTCTTTTCATAACTATCCCTTTTACTCCTGTCTATTTTTCAAGCATATTTGTGTCTTATTGCATTAGTTACAATGTTTATCACCCATGACAAACTTTTACAGTAAAACCAATTTCACAAATTGGGTAAAAATAAATAATAAACTATCCAATCAATAGTTAACAGTGATCATAAATATTTATGTACTGTCATTAGCAAAATAACTCAACAAAAATCCAAGCAATGTTAAATACCTATCTAGCTGATGAACAAATTGAGTAGTGTCATAATACACGTCATTTAAAAACTCATAAATAATAAGAAAAATGCTTTCTTTGGATGTGGTCTTTTAAGTGACCCTTTCGTGTACATCGATGAGGGCAGTATGGGCACACAAAAGGCTTTTCCCCAGTGTGTACCCGAATGTGACGTCTCAAGTCCTCAAGCTGGCGGAAATTCTTGGCACAGAGACCACAGGTGTACTTAGCCTTAACTCTGTAGCTAGCAAGTCCTGAACCACCATGTACAGCCACTTCTCTGCCTCCGCCCACATAGCCCTGCCCCACCTGCGATACCAAGAAAAATGTTGTTGGCATGGATGGATTTCACTTTTTTCAGTATCGTACTCAAATACGAGTGTTAATTTAAAAATTGTAAATTTATTAATAAAAACTAATTACCAATTCATGAATCAGCAAGTAATATTTAACAGCTTGAACTCTATCCACCCTACAAGTTATAAACTGTTTCTGATATTACTGCAAATCCTGCTGAAGTACAGCAAGTCCCCCATCTTACTATACCTTTACCTTTGATGAATTCAGAGTTAAACAACTCCTGAAAACTCTCCAGTCCTCTGTCTTCCCTACATCTCTGGTCTCTCTAATCTCAGCAACTCTCTCCGTTCCTTAGACATCAAACTTACCTTTCGTCAGACTAACACTCTTCGCACTAATCTAGTTCATACTTCCCCTCCCTCCACAGATTCTCCTGGTGTCTACTCTATTTCTTGCTCCTCCTGTCCTCTTCAGTACTTCGGAGAAACTGGCCGATCTCTTTCTGACAGACTCAAGGAGCACAAAAATAGTGTTAGGCTTGCCGACACTAATAATGCTCTTTTCTGTCATGTCAGAGATCACAGTCATCCTATTGATTGGTCTTCTGCTAAAACTGTTTACCCTACGTCCAACTTTCATAGTCGCCGCCTGGTTGAATCCTCCCTTATACACAACTTTCCCTGTATGAATCTTAGCCCTGGCTTTGTCTCTGTTGATGCTTTCCTCTCTCATTACATTGTTAAATGCTCTAAACTTCAGAACACCCGTGACTTAACCTGATTCCTTCCCTTTCTTTTCTTCCCCCTTCTTCTTTTTTCTTTACCTTTGATATACCTTTGCTCCTATGGGTTTTCCTTTCTTTCTTTTCTTTTGCCTTGTATTTGTCCTTCATTTTATTCGCCTTTCTTCCCTCTCGTCCCACCTTTGCGGGCCGCTAGCCTCATTGCAGTGCTCTTTCCCATATGACTGTCTCCTCTACTACTATTACTACTACTACTACTTCCACTACTTACTCCATCATTACCCCACTCTCTTGTACCCTCCCCTGTCTGCCTGCCTATAAATACCCTTCCACTGTCTCTGTGTGTTAGTGTGACTTTGTAAATGGTCCAAGTCGGGCCGAAACGTCGTCGTAAGCTCCTCACCTTGACTAAGCTGAAACACCTGGAATGCAATTCTCTGAAAAGGTGGGTGGACCTTCTGTACTTAAATTATAATTAGGTCTAAGCATTACACACCAGTTCGTATAACTCCAATTCATAATCAATGCAAATATTGGAATGGAGATCCCAGAGGCCGTAAAGAAGCACATTTATCCAGATCCACAAAGTTCAAACTACACTATGAAGTCCTAATCAAGGGTGATAAGCAAGTTTAAGTAAGATATTACTAGGACCCCAATGGAAGCAAGTCCCTTCAACATTATTGGGCTACCCTAGGTAATTTACACATGTATGATAATTGTACTTATGAACACCTGTGCCTAAATAAAGTTACTTTCTAAGTAGTATTTCCAAAAGTCAATATGGCTCTCAAGCAAGAGGATACCCTCTCCTAAGATCTTACCAGTGGTTCCGAAACTTTCAGGCTACTGGCCCCTCCCCCCCTCTGGCCACATTCCTCAAGTCTCCCCACACATACGAACACACCTCTTTCTTGGTATTATGTTTACAGCAAACTCAAAATTCTTAACGCTCCCTTGCCCCTGGATCTTTCCACCGCATCCAGGGAGTGATTCCGCCCACTTTAGGATCACTGAGCTAGAGCATGCCAGAACAGAACTGAAATAATTTTTTTGTACCTTGAGTGGGAATCTGTAAACCCAAGAGTATACAGCAGCATCTTCGATTAGGAAGCCACTTAACACAGTACCACAAGCTCTTAAGTACACTTGTTCACAGGAATCCCTGGGCACACCCACCCACAAGGATACCTAAAGGCATTTAGAGGGTCACTGCCCCCATGACACCATCCCACTTCAAGCCCCCTTGGTTGATGGCACAATTCACTATGCTGTTTGTGCTGGCCACAAAGAACATTCACCACAATGAACTTCAGGTGATCGCTGCCCACAAACAGTAGCTCCAGGCGCTCCCTGCCCACAAACAGCAGCTCCAGGTGCTCTCTGCCCACAAACAGCAGCTCCAGGTGCTCCCTGTCCACAAACAGCAGCTCCAGGTGCTCCCTGCCCACAAACAGCAGCTCCAGGTGCTCCCTGCCCACAAACAGCAGCTCCAGGTGCTCCCTGCCCACAAACAGCAGCTCCAGGTGCTCCCTGCCCACAAACAGCAGCCCCAGGTGCTCGCTGCCCACAAACAGCAGCTCCAGAAGCTCGCTGCCCACAAACAGCAGCTCCAGAAGCTCACTGCCCATAAACAGCAGCTCCAGGCACTCTTCCATAAGTAGGTAGGTCTGGGCACTCTTCCCTTCAAGAAGTTGACTTCTTACTCACAAACAACTATGCACTCTCACCCTAATAATGATTTATCATAAGGTTATTATTAGGGGAAAAGGGATAAGAACAAAATTTGATCCAATAACCACTTATCCAATATTTACAAGAAGAAACTTTTAATTACCTTTATGATGTCATGTCCGAAAAAGTTTCATAAATGAAGTTAAATGTAAATAAATTTGTAGTGTAAAAAATATAAGGATCAAATACACCATGACTGATTATGTGATTTATTCGCACCAAAAAAAAGTGAGAATCCTACAGGAGGTACATTCATTTCAGCGATCAAATATTTTTTATATATGTATTTTTTTTAGGAATCTTCTCTGGTGTAAACATAATGCTTAATTCTAATATTCAAGGTTCAATACCTAGAAAATAAAGACAAGTTAAGGGAAGGGTGAGCCTTTTTCGAGTGATTAGGAAAGGAAGATTGAAAAATTATGGAAAAAAAAATGTTTTCCTACCAAAAAAGTGTATCATTCTGGCAACATTATGGTGTAATCAGCTTGTTTCTATCATATTTCTAAGTATGTTTTCCCTTAAATGTAATTTTTTTGTTCTTGCTGTCATAAATAATACATGTTGGCAATTAGTGGGTTTTTTTTTCTCTCTCCAAAAATTACAATTTTTATGATTGTTTCATTCAAAACAAACTACATAGCAACATCTCTGACACCTCCATTCAAGTCCAGGGACTCATGCTAGCTCAGTCGCCTCTGGGGTCTCAAGTGTTGACGTATGCAACATGTTGAGATTTGGTGTGCCGTATCCATAGAGTTTTACAGAAGAAAAAAATAGTGGACCCTCACTATTCGAACACTCCAAACTCGCCCTTTTATGTAAGTTTATTATTGTAGGTGCTTTTATAAGTGTATTTTTGGGGGTCTGAAATGGACTAATCTAATTTACATCATTCCTTATGGGAATAAATTCATTTGGTAACAGCACTTGAACAGCATTCTGGAATGAAGAATGTTCGAAACTCGAGGGTCCACTGTATATGAATAACTCAGAAATAAGTTATTGACATTGTGTTCCATTTTTTGCAAAAAGTATTAATAGGATTGTCATGATTTTTGCACACATTATTGAGTAATGGTGGCTCTACAAACACCCTGGCAGGATTTCTGATATCTTTTACAGCTTTGTTTTTATTGATTTTTTCCCCCACAAATTTTTTTAAAAAATCACTAACTTCAACATTTTTTTAATGGAATCTACTGAAATTTTTGCAAAAAAGGATTGGGTTAACAATTATATAGCCTTTAACTTTCCTCTGATGTTAACTAGAGCATTGTACATCTTCCCAATTTTGTAGAAAAAGGAAAGTTTTGTGACCCATAAAATTTGGCACAATTTATTTTTTTCTATCTAACTTAAAGGCAAAAAGTCACAACAAACACAGTGTATAGGTTTTTAAAAGGTGTATAAATCACTGTGAAAATCTCATTGAAATTAGACCAAAATAAAAAAAAAAAGTGTGATTTCGTTAGCCCCTCCCTCAATCTTTTGCATGTATTACTGTTACAACTGATTTACACTAAAGGTGTTATTAAGTCTCTCGAGTATGTCGTTTGCATGACCTATTTCCACTAGTGGGTTGTCTCACCTGTGATGCAACATTCAGGTGTCTTGAGTGTTGAGGCAAGCCAGCCCATCAAGAACTTCTCAGCCAATTTCACTTAAATAGTTGAGTAGGCAGTGGTATGATAAATACTAGTTTTGCTTGGATGTACACTAACTTTACCTATTTAATTTCTTAGTACTAATTATTGCTCTTACCTGTTATCTTTAACATTTCCAGTTAGCTATGGGTTATCAATGGATATTTTCTGTGATCAGTGCTCTCAATAGACAAAACTTTTCAAATTTTGCTCATTCATGATGGTTTCATTTTTTTTTTTTTAACAAATATACTCCCATGTTTAAAATAAGGTAGTCAGTCACCTTTGCAGATACATAATGCCAACTACTACAACTTTTTATAAGAAATCCCTAATACTAGACAAGTTGATAAAAAGCAAGTGTCTTCGTTCCTTTCTAAGGCTCTCCTCCCACTACACAAAGACATGTGATATCTGATTTCTTGTGCCACTTATATAAAATGTCTAAGATAGTAGTTAACTGCATTTGTTTTGACTATTATGCTAAGCATTCCTATAAACATGTTTCAGATTTCAATACTATGCAACAACCATTTGTCTCTCAATGTTTACACTGAATTACAGCTTGACTAAAGCTGTATTCACAATCAAAAGTTATTGTAGTTCTCAAAGAAAATAGTATAGTAAACAATGAATCAAGGAACATAAAGCTATCTTTCACTAATTCTTAAATAATCTAACTCAACACTTGTAAGGAAAAAAAGTAACAAGTTAGTTCAGGATCCAATTACACCTCAAACATCTAGTACTCTATCAAAGACTTGACCATCCACCATCAGTTTTACTGTAGTCCTGACTATGCCTTCTTTTTATGTGGTCTTTAAGGTTTCCGTTACGTGAACATCTGTGTTCACAATATGGACAAACATATGGCTTCTCCCCTGTGTGTGTCCGAATGTGTCTTCTGAGGTCTTCAATTTGCCGTAGAGCCATGCCACAATATGGGCAGTAATACTTTGCCAGATAGCTGAAGTTGGCACCCACAGCACCACCATGACCAGCCATTTCTCTGCCAGCGCTCAGGATTCCCTGACCTACCTGCGATACCAAGAAAAGTCATTGGTGGGTGTAGGTTACCAACATTTAATGTCGAGTCACTATACACAATAATACTAAAACACCGGTATGAACAATTTCCTAAAATACATGAACTTGTTATGTGTACTTTAAACTAAAGATACATACGCAGTACAATATATTCCTGGACCTTATCAAAGACTGCAAGAAACAAGCACTTTACAGCACACAAATAACCTGCATTAACCATAAACTGGCTTCCTCTTTAAACACAGTTATCATCCTTCCCAACAGACAAGTTGCCCCCAACATCTCCAAAGCACTACTCACACAAGGTTACACTAAGGTAACTGTAGCAATCAGTACATGCATTAAAGATCTCACCAGAGCCAAAGTGGAAACAATGAGCCAGATAACCCTTTCAGTGGCCATCACACTGAACTACACCATTGAGGACCAGGGTCCAACACATAGTTCTATGGCATAAGCTCGGCTCACTCGGATAACCTGTGAGCAGTTAATTTTGGCCTAGATATGAGAGAATGGGTCTGCAATCTGTGCAGTGTGTGTGCACAGTATAAAAAAATCCTGCCACCCGCAGTGCACGAGGGGGGAAAGCAAAACTGACTTTGTGTTTGGTTTAACCCTTTCACTGTAGAGACCCCTGCTCAGAAACTTGCTCTCAGTGTCGAAGAATTAAAAAAAAAAATTCTTACGAAATGATGAGAATTTTTTCCCGATTGTAATGACACCAAAAGTACTTAATTTGATGGAAAACTAACGGAATTACACTCTTGCGAAGTTAGCAGTCTAGGCGATATTTACACATCGCTGATTTTGCCCACTTTGAGCCCTATTTTCGGCCAATTCCATTGTTCCAGTCGACGAACCTCATAGCTATTCCGCTAGAATTCCATTTGGTCAATTGAGTACAATAAACTGTCCATTTATTGATTTCAACTACCCAATAAAATGATCAGAATTTGGCAATTTGGCCAATTTCATACACAATTCAAGAAAAGCCAATTTCAAAATAGGGGCCAGAATAAACAATGCAGACATTCCTAGCTCTAAAATAACATTTTCTCTGTTCATTAGTCACATATCCAGGCCCCTCTTATATTACACTTGCTTTCCATTTTGAATTTTAAGATTTACTGTTATGCAGACTACTGCATTATTGTAAAAATGGTATAAATAATATCAGCCCATTTGTGAAAGCATATTAGACCCACCAGTTGACATATATTGGACGTGTGGCGTGATCTGTTTACTCCTGAGCATCAGCAAAAATCAAATATTTCCGCTAATTTGAGCTCAATTTCAAGGTACTTTTACTCCAAAAACCATTCAAAATCATCTCTATGTCTGTAATATGTCTTCCATTCTATCAAATGAGACCAAGAAAACGAGAATACAACCATAAATACCATACAAAAATACACCACAAAGTGGGTGTTTTAAACAAAAACAAAAACGGCCATTTTTTTCTCATTATGCAGTGTGTGCTGCAGGATTTTTTTATACTGCACACACTGAGCCCACAGACCCATTCTCTTACCTGTAGGCCTACCAGCTTTCTCCCACCAGATTTTAAGGCACTAGAATTTTGGCGTAGTATTACGGGACCAACAGTGAAAGGGTTAAAATAGTGAATCTAAGGTGTTTTTATGGTTTTATTGCCTGTTTCTTCTTATCATTAGATGAAATGGAAGATAATTCTGAAATAGAGATGAGTTTGGTGGTTTCAAGACTAGAAGTATCTTGAAGTTTGGCTCAAATAGCAGGAATTTGATTTTTGCCAATTTTCCCGAGGACGGGTAAGCCCCCCCCATACACCCCCCAGTCTATTCTGTGTTTTTTTAAATAGGTCTGATTCAATTATTGGGATGCCGTAAACCATGACCAATCATTCCTGGTTATAAATAACAAAAAAGGCACAATACCGTGACTGGAACAATACACACACAACCCGCACATATAAAAAAGAGAGGAGCTTACGACAACATTTCGGTCCGACTTGGACCATTTACAAAGTCCCACTAACACACAGGACAGGAAGAAGGGGTATTTATAGGCAGGCAGACAGGGGAGGGCACAAGAAAGTGGTGGAGGGGTAATAATGGAGGTAGTAGTGGAAGTGGTAGTAGTAGTGGAGTTAGTCATATACTACTAGGAAAGGAGCACTGCAATGAAGCTGGCGGCCTACATAGGGTAACGACAACACAGAGGGGGAAAAATGAAATTAAAATAAAATAAAGAAGGACAAATACAAGGCAAAAGAAAATAAAGAAAACACAGAGGAGAAAGGAGAAAGAGAAGGGGGAAGAGATAGAAGGGGAAGGAATCAGGTTAAGTCACAGGTGTTCTGAAGTTTGGTGCATTTAACAATGTAATGGGAGAGGAAAGCATCTCCAGAGACAAAGCCAGGGCTAAGATTCATACATGGAAAGTTGTGTATAAGGGAGGATTCAACCAAACGGCGACTGTGAAAGTTGGACGTAGGGTAGACAGTTTTAGCAGAAGACCAATCAATAGGATGACTGTGATCTCTGACATGAGATCACATTACATTGTTAAATGCTCCAAACTTCAGAACACCCCTGACTTAACCTGATTCCTTCCCCTTCTATCTCTTCCCCCTTCTCCTCTGTGTTTTCTTTCTTTTCTTTTGCCTTGTATTTGTCCTTCTTTATTTTATTTTAATTTCAGTTTTCCCCCTCTGTGTTGTTGTTCTTACCCTATGCGGGCTGCCAGCTTCAATGCAGTGCTCCTTTCCTAGTATATGACTGACTCCACTACTATTACTACTACCACTTCCACTACAACCTCCATTATTACCCCTCCACCACTTTCTTGTGCCCTCCCCTGTCTGCCTGCCTATAAATACCCCTTCTTCCTGTCCTGTGTGTTAGTGTGACTTTGTAAATGGTCCAAGTCGGACCGAAACGTTTTAAGCTCCTCTCTTTTTATATGTGTGGGTTGTGTGTGTATTCCTGGTTATAATTTATTATTCAGGGAATAGAGCAAATCTTCTGTTGTGTGATTATGAAATCAAAATGGAAGGCAAGTGTAATACAGAAGCCTGGGGACATAATTAATGAACAAAGGCAGTGTTTTAGAGCCAGGAATGCCTACATTGTTTAGTCTGAATTATTTTTAATATTGTGTAAAACTGGCCAAATTATCGACTTCTGTGAACTTTATAGGGTAGTTTTAATAGTTGAATGGGTGTGTTCTTGTGTTAAATGAATAGGTTGAAAGGCATACTAGTGAAATAGTTACGAATTTGGTCAAAGGAGCAATGGAATTGACTTAAAAATAATACTCGAAGTGGGCAAAAATTGTTGATGCATACAGCAGGGCCCCGCTTTACAGCATTTCGCTAATGCAGTGCTTTTCAATTATACCCATTCTTCATTTATTCAGACTTCCTATAATAAATATATTCACCACTCACTATAACTTCAAAACAAATATATTTAAAGCCAAGTAATGTGTATACTGTATATGCAGTTTTTTATGCCTAGCTCTATTGCTCACATAATATGTGAGTGTAAACATGTTATCAGGCTTTTATATGCATTTGAAGGTTAAATAAAAAAATAAAAAAGAGAGGCTATGCTTCACTATACAGCAGTAGCCCAGAACGAACCTAAATTGTGCCCAATCCATTAATTTTGCACCTGCATAATTCCGCAAGATTTCCATCAAATTTCGTACTTTTGGAATCAAACCTTGAAAAAAGATTTTCTATCATGTCACTTTTTTTTTTAAAGTGGACACAGGGAGCAACATTAATTTCGGGGGACTGGACAGTGAAAAGGTTGATGTAGGGATTTACATAATCTTGTAGAGACTGACAAGGTGTATTTCAGAAAAAAAATAGGACAAAACCTAGGAACAGGTCTACAAGTGCAGATATGGCAACCTGAACAAAGCTTGTGCACAACACTGGAACATTACACACCACTTGCAGTGGAACAACACTCGGTGCTTTAGGAACCAAACACCTGCAATTACACAGAAAAAAAATGCAGCTTTGTCATCTCTGAAATACAGTATGAACACAAATCCTTCTTAAAATGATAAACCCCACGTTAACATGGCAACAAGTCACTGACTACTGCTACTACTAGCATGGACCACTAAGCCTACGGCAGCATTCACGTTCTTGCATTTGAACCTCACCACATTCCTATGTTTCTGTATTGGCTGATAAGGCTTAAGAGTGAAATATGGCTATAATAAATGTCATCAGTTGCTCAAGTGTCCTCTAACCTAAAATTTGTCTTAGCTGACGTCACACTCGAGAACGAGGAAGAATTTGACAGCATTTTTTGGCACTAGTTTGATAAAAATTTAAAATATATACATATTTAGAATACCAAGGCAAACTGCTGACAGTAATTTAGAAAAGACAGAGATGCGGTGCAAGCTTTTACTGACAATTATTTGACTTAATATGGGGGCTTTATCAAATTAAAAGTTGCTCTGCCCTTGTGTCATTTCTTTAAAGATCTATTAATATTCCAGTTACTTCCTTTGATCATACATTGTGTACATTTATACAACAGTCATGCTGTGCTCTTTGGCTTCTTTAACACTCCCTACATTTTAAATGTTAAAAAAAAATAGCAAGCTTTTTTTTTTACCTTCCATAAAACTTTCATGGAAGAACTTTGAAAATACTGTACAATTAACATACATTTAATATACAAACTGATTTAAGATTAGGAGTTATTCCCTAACTTCATTATACCAATTACATGTTATTTGATTTATCATGATCTAAATTTCTAACCCACCCTCCAACAACTAAATACGTATAGAAATATTTTAATTTTGATGTCAATCATCATCTCTACCTTTCTATATCTACATATCTATCTCTTTGCTATCTAAGAAGATTTTGCTCAGAATTGCTGGAAATTATAAGCATAAAAGTATGTCACTTTAAACATGCTTGTACAAAGTCAGATAAAAACACTAAAAGAGGCACATTATTCAAGTTTTGATCCTCAAAGGTACATGTAATTTATCCTTTTCCTATATTGTAGACATTTCATCAACAATTATTAGTATGGTCTTGTCTGGGCTGTTGCTTGCCCTGGAACCTTTCCTACATGTTTATGCCTCCTCTTAACATGATCTTTCAAGTGACCTAACTGAGTGCTGCGATGATCACAATAAGGACAAGCGTAAGGTTTCTCCCCAGTATGTATCCTCAAGTGCCTCCTGAGATCTTCAAGCTGCCGAAAATTCTTGCCACAAACTGTGCAGTAGTACTTGGCAAGAAGCCTGAGGTTAGACCAAGCAGCATGATAGCCTACGAACTTTTCTCTTCCACTGCTCACCGAGCCCTGTCCCACCTGTGATACCAAGAAAAGTATTGAAAATGGGATATACCTGGCACTTTGTATGAACTGTTCCTTAGCACAATAAAGCATAAATTTACCAGAAATGTATTCAATACATTCCAATACAAAACAATCAGGACCCACAATAAGTAATTCCCTTCTAATTCTAAGTTTTAGGTAACTAAATATTTCTTGTGTACATTTATTCACCAATACAAGCTCATGTAATTTTGACAAAAGAATCAGAAGTACAATCAAGTCTCATTTCCTTGGCCTTGATTAATACAATACAATATTACAATACAGCAAGAGTAGGAAGAAATACCCCTGTAATTGACCCATAAACAAACTTGCTTAAAAGTGATCCTAGTAAAGCAGCACTAACAAACCTGGAACCAGAAAGCAAAAAACTTGCCTTGTCTTTGAAACTCGTGGGTGCACATTTTTTTCCATCTACTTGTCCTCTTTTTAACACATTCTCTATCTCCATTTAAAGCATACAAAACCTGCATAATGTTGTACATATTACAGCATCTTATTCTATAAATGAAGCAACTGTGAAGACAAAAAGAGACAAGGTTGGCTATGGATAGCAGTAGACAACAGCCACCGTCCTGCTGACACCAATAGGAGTAAATTTTTATTATGGCTATGAATTTCCACAAATTCTTCTATCCCTTGTGATGCTTAAATTACAAAAAGCACCTCTATGAAAACAAGGGAAAAATACCATGAAGCTAAATTGCAATTCAACATCCACCCCTGTGCATCATACATCACAACATACATGTATACACACATTCCCATGCTTTGTACAGTGGCATGTCTATTCAAGATATGTGAAAATTTTTAAAGTGTTGTGTATTGTAGTGGCTAATAAGAGAAAGATATGTTCATCAGCATACTCAAAATATAATGGTATGATATCACTACGGACAATTTTTATCATGAATGTGCAATTACCACATTCTTTTATACCATATAATGCTTGAATTATATAAAGCACAAGTAGCAAAACAGAAGAGAGAATTCTATACATATTTCATGCCTGTTTACGTATTTATAAATAAATTTTGGCTGGTCTGCTCTAGGCCTTGATGGTAATTAACATGGCTTGAACACATCAGATTTTGGCAGTATTTCCAGGATGATATTAAGCCATTCTTGCCTGCTGTGCCAGAACTGGATGCATCATGCCCTAATCCACCAGGAGGCCTGGTCAAGGACTGGGCCGTGGGGGCATTTACCACCCAGAACACCCTTCAGGTAGATCTCACTCTAGCACATAGATGCACTGGATTTTTTTTTATTTTTTATTAACACATCGGTCGATTCCCACCAAGGCAGGGTGGCCTGAAAAAGAAAAACTTTCATCATTCACTCCATCACTGTCTTGCCAGAGGGGTGCTTTAACCCTTTCAGGGTTATTGACGTACTAGTACGGCTTACGCCCTGGGGTTATTGACGTACTAGTACGCCTAAATTCTAGCGTCCTCAAATCAAGCAGAAACAGGCTGTTAGGCCTAGATGTGATAGAATGGGTCTGTGCGGTCAGTGTGCGCAGTATAAAAAAAATCCTGCACCACACAGTGCATAGAGGGAAAAAAAAAACTGAACGTGTTTTTGGTTTAAATCAGCGACTTTGCAGTCTATTTTCGTATGGTATTTATTGATGTATTCTCGTTTTCTTGGTCTCATTTGATAGATTGGAAGATATATTACAGAAATTGAGATGATTTTTATTGGTTTGACAAAGACAAGTACCTTGAAATTAAGCTCAAAGTAGCGAAAATGTTCGATTTTTGACGATGTTCAAGAGTAAACAAATCACACCATGCATCCAATACACATCAACTGGTGAGTCTAATATTCATGCACAAGTGCTCTAATATTATTTATACCATTTTTACAATGATGCAGTTGTATACATAACAGTAAATCTATTATTTTTTTGTGAGAATAAAAATTCAAAATGAAAAGCAAAAGTAATGTAAGAGGGGCCTGGAAACGTGACTAATGAACAGAGAAGACATTATTTTAGTGCCAGGAATGTCTGCCTTGTTTATTCTGGACCCTATTTTGAAATTGGCATCGTTTGAAATTTGTGTGAAATTGGCAAAATTGCCATTTTCTGACCACTATTTTGGGTAGTTGTAATAGGTAAATAGGCGGTTTCTTGTACTCAATCGATAGCAGAAATGGAGTTCTAGCGAAATAGCTATAATTTTAGTTGCCTGAAACATTGGAATTTGCCGAAAATAGGGCTCAAAGTTGGCGAAATCGCTGATGTGTAAGTGTCATGGCTGCCGCTAACTTCGCGAAAGCATAATTCCGTTAGTTTTCGATCAAATTTCATAATTTTTGTGGCGTTATGATCGGAAAAAGATTCTCTATCATTTCATAAGAATTTTTTTTTTTTTTTTTTAAATTCTTGGACCCTGAGAACGAGTTTCGGAGACCCCCCTTGGACCCTGAGAACGAGTTTCGGAGACCCCCCTTGGACCCTGAAAGGGTTAAACTAGTTATAAAACTGCAACATTAACACCCCTCCTTCAGAGTGCAGACACTGTACTTCCCATCTCCATGACTAAGTCTGGCCTGCCAGTTTCCCTGAATCCCTTCATAAATGTTACTTTGCTCACACTCCAACAGCACGTCAAGTATTAAAAACTATTTGTCTCCATTCACTCCTATCAAATACGCTCACGCATGCTTGCTGGAAATCCAAGCCCCTCGCACACAAAACCTCTTTTACCCCCTCCCTCCAACCTTTCCTAGGCCGACCCCTACCCCGCCTTCCCTCCATTACAGATTTATACACTCTCGAAGTCATTCTGTCTCGTTCCATTCTCTCTACATGTCCAAACCACCTCAACACCACCACCTCAGCTCTCTGGATAATAGTTTTGGTAATCCCGCACCTCCTCCTAAATTCCAAACTCCGAATTCTCTGCATTATATTCACACCACACATTGACCTCAGACATGACATCTCCACTGCCTCCATCCTTCTCCTCATTGCAACATTCATCACCCATGCTTCACACCCATATAAGAGTGTTGGTATAACTATACTCTCATACATTCCCCTCTTTACTTCCACGGACAAAGTTCTTTGTCTCCACAGACTCCGAAGTGCTCCACTCACCCTTTTCCCCTCATCAATTCTATGATTCACCTCATCCTTCTTAGACCGTCTGCTGACATGTCCACTCCCAAATATCTGAATATATTCACCTCCTCCATACTCTCTCCCTCCAATCTGATATCCAATCTTTCGTCACCTAATCTCTTTGTTATCCTCATCACCTTACTCTTTCCTATATTCACTTTCAATTTTCTTCTTTTACACACCCTACCAAATTCATCCACCAACCTCTGCAACTTCTCTTCAGAATCTCCCAAAAGCACAGTGTCATCAGCAAAAAGCAACTGTGACAACTCCCACTTTGTATTTGATTCTTTATCTTTTAACCCCACACCTCTTGCCAAGACCCTCGCATTCACTTCTCTTACAACCCCATCTATAAATATATTGAACAACCACGGTGACATCACAATCCTTGTCTAAGGCCCACTTTTACTGGGAAATAGTCCCCTCCTACACACTAACCTGAGCCTCACTATCCTCATAAAAACTCTTCACTGCTTTCAGTAACCTAACTCCTATTCCATACACCTGCAACATCTGCCACATCGCCCCCCTATCCACCCTATCATACGCCTTTTCCAAATCCATAAATGCCACAAAAACCTCTTTACCTTTATCCAAATACTGTTCACCTATATGTTTCACTGTAAACACTTGGTCTACACACCCCTACCTTTCCTAAAGCCCCCTTGTTCATCTGCTATCCT